>MVAK01000051.1:0-127104 GCA_014825535.1 Cystofilobasidium bisporidii | reverse complement strand
AGCACCGGTCCCAAGGCTGTAGGTTGAGGTGGGCGGGGTGAGGTGCTCACGGCGTGTGGGGGTTAGATTGACTGGGAATGGTGGTTGGGTTGACGGGGTCGCGGTGTGAGATTCACTCGTTTGGCCCAGCAGCCCTTTGTGCCCCTCCCCTTGATCGTCCTCCTCCTCGACAGCGAGCCCTCCCTCTCCTCTCTCATTCCAGCCTGGTGCTCTCTCGTTTGCCGCTTCCTACCCGTACGCGCAGGCCCTCGACGCCATGTCTGGTGAGCTTCCCTTTCCCCCCTCCCGCTGGCGGCTGCCCTTCCCGCAGCCGTCGTGTGCCCCTTCCCTCCCGCCCCTGTCCTTTACTCCCACGAAACCCTCGCCTGCTGACGTCCATCTTGTCTTGCTGGCAGCCATCTATGCGATCTATACGTCGCCCTTCCATGCCCCTATACCTGACCACTTGCCAACGCTCGTCGTGACCCCCCACGGTGCGTCCTTTAGCGAGGGGGGGGGGCCTGCGACTCTGGCCGAGCTTGCCCTTCTTCTCCCTCTAAAGGGCCGCCCCTGCTCCCGCTAGAAGCTCACACTTGAGCTCAACTTCCCTCGCTCGCAGGCCAACCGAGCCACGTTCTGTACTCGTACCTCCACACAGACTACGTAAGTCAGACTCGACCCAGTCGGAGGCAGCCGTCGCCAAGGCGGAGGGAGCGACGGGGACGGGTAGCAGGGAGCAAGGAGGGCGCTGGCAAAGGAGCGTCTAAGCTGTCCCGCAAAAGGCGCTCGACCGGACCCGCTCGCATCTCTGATCGGGAAGCCCGCTCGAAGAGGGAGGCTGAGAGGACCCGTGTCGGCTGGATTGGACATGGCGTGGGTGGCTCGCTTGCCGGTCAGCTGACCCTCTTGTCTCTTCTCCCCGTCGAACAGAACAAGACCAACTACCTGCTCACGCCGTCCCCTCAGGGCGACCTATGCGTGGCCAAGCTGTTCCCGCCTAACCGTGGGCCCAGTGCCTCGGCCAGCTCGGACGGCCACTCGTCGCGCGAGTCGAGGGCGGTCCGATGCGAGGCCTCGCGCGAGCTCAAGTGGTCGATCGAGAACACGGGCGTCCGCAGCCCAATCTACAAGATCGTCAACTCGGACGACACACCGCTTTACCAGATCTCCAAGCCCAACCCGAACGCCGACTTCTGGACCATGTTTTACTTTGCGTATGCCGGCCACCAGATCCCGCCGAAACGGGCAGAGGTGCGGCCTCGCGCTTCTCTGCCTGCCTCCTTCGCGCGCGCTGACCCCTCTGCCCCCCCTCCTTTGTGCTCGGCCGTTCAGTTCGGCAAGATCCAGAAAAATCCGCCTGAGAAGGGCGGTGGAACGCGCATCACCATCACTGGCAAGACGGAGGAGGAGAAGCGCGTCTGGCAGACGCTCGGCGAGGGCAACGAGGACTGCGTCGAGTGGGTCATTTGCTGCGCCGTCCTCAACCTCCTTGAGTGCGTCCTTCTTGCTCGGGCCTGTCATCAATCATCTTATCCATAACTGATCGTGTGTTGACCGCGATACCCTTGTTGCCGCCCCCCCGCCCCCTCGAAAGTGACGAGATCCTGAAGGCTGCCGAGCTGTCCAACCCGAACCGCCTCGGCCCGCCCTCGGCCGGCATCACGCCCGCGACCTCGCCAAAGCCCCCCTCGGACGCCGGACACCGCTCAGCTGGTCCACCCATGCATCAGCCCCCTGCTCGTCCCGGTCAGGCGCCTCCCGCGCCGTCACCGCGGCTCGCCAACGCCCGCCCCCAACCCCAACAGCTGAGAGACAACGGCCCCGTTCCGCAACAGCGACCGCCCGGTCCTGCGCACGCTCACTCATCGGGTTCGATGCGGCCAGCCCAGCCCGTCCGAAGCGGATCATACGACCCTCGAATGCCTCCCCAGCAGCAGCCGCAAGGCTATCCACGCCAAGGCGGACCTCCACCTCCCAACGGATACGACCCCCGCGCGGCTAGTGGCCACCCTTCGCAGCATCCCCAGCAGGGCCGACCCGATCCCCGACAGGACCCGCGGTATGACCCGCGGTACCAGCAACAGCAGCAGCAGCGGCCAATGCAGCAGCAGCCACCTCCGTCGGCCTCTAGGGGCCGGTTCTGAAGCAGCAGCCTTACATCCGCCGGCCACGTCGCCGACTTCCGATACCCGCTCGTTCCTCCCGGACGACACCCCTCCTTAGCCTCGTTCTCGGACCTGCAATGTACACCGTGTTCTCCGCTCGCAACTGGACCTCGTGCAACCCTCCCAGGAGCTTCGACGGCGCCTCATTCTTGACCCTGCAACCTCGGCATCCCGCTATCTGAGCTCCTCCAACTCTCTCTCTCCTCTTTTTGGGCCTGGACGATAACTGTGGTCTTTTTTTTTTTCCTTCTGCTGGGCTTCGCACGTCCACCCCTCCTCACGCTTCGTATACCCCCCCCCCCCGTCTGCCTCCGTCGAGGCGCCGACGAACCCGAAGATGCCGCTTTTTGTGAGACTCTGCCCTCACTAACCGCGCTCTTCTTTCTTGCGAGCTCAGCGACTAGACGTCAACAACTGATGGAGCCGGGAACCTTTGCGAGAGCCTAGCTGCCTGCCCTCCCAGTTGACGTCGACCAGAGTGACCCGGGCACCAGGATCGAGCGAGAAAAAAAGAAAACTTGAAGGGCCTCGCGACCAGCCGGCCGCAGAGCGACAAGAGGAGTGTGTCATACGCCTCGGCGGGCCGGCCGCGCAACACGAGAGAGGACGACGCCCGACGACGAACCCCCTTCCCTTCCTTCCCTTCTTCCCCTCCCTCAGTGAAAACTCTTGCCTCGGCACGCCTCCTACCAGCACCAGGCCCAGATCTCTCACCTCCTTCTGCCTCCCGTCCTCTCGCTTTCCAAGCCTCCCAGCCTTTCGCCTGTTCTCTCCAGCCCGGCCTTCCCTCTCGGAGTCAGCGTCAAGATGGGCAACGCTCCGTCCTCCAGCTCCCGCTCGAACTCGCACTCGTCCTCTGCGCCGCCGCATGCGACCAGTTCTTCCTCGACCGGCCAGCAGGTCCACTCTGGCTCGGCTTTTTCTTCGCTTACGTCGCGCGCGCGTGCTCGGTCCAAGTCGAACAACGTCCCCTTGACGGCGGCCCAGATCCTAGCCTCGGAGCCCCTGACGGACGGCGGGCACTCGCTCCCGCTTGGCCTGTACCAGCTCGCGCCGTGGGACTTCAATCGTGACGTTGTCCGTCGGCTTGTCCAGGAACGCAAGATGGCGCCGTTCTACCTCGGCCTCGAGGATTGGGAGGAGGACTGGGACGTCGACGAGATCGTCAGCGGCCTCCGGGAGGCGCGGTTCACCGTGGATAAGAAGCGGCAGGTCCTGCGCGAGGCCGGCGAGCCGACCGGCGAAGTCGACCCGACGCCTCACAGCTCGTCGTCCGTGTCGAGTTCCAAGGCGGCGGCAGCGGCAGCCGCAGCGACGTCTCAGCCGGCTAAGATCAAGGAGGGCCCAACGACCGAGGTCGAGAGGAGGGAGGCCGAGTGGTTCACCGCTGCGACCGCCGAATGCCCCTTGTCAGTCTCGCTCCTTTCAGACTGTGTCTCGCCTTCGTCCCGCCATTGCCGGTCTTGCAGCTCCAGCTGATCATGCCTTCTGCGCCTACCTTGCTCGCTGCGGCTGTGGACTCCAGGTGCTTCCTCGTGAGTGCTTCCAGCCAGCGGTGGTTGCAGCTCAGGTTTGTCGCTCGATCGGGCCTAGCTGACCTCGGCCGATGCCTTGTTCTGGCTCGTACGACCCTCCCCAGTACTATCCACCCAACATCAACACCTCGCGCTGCTGCGACCAGCCCATCTGTACCGAGTGCTTCGTCCAGATCAAGCGAGCCGAGGCGACGGCAACTCACCTCGTGCGTGCTGCCTTGCCCTCTTCTCGAGCTCTGCCGGTGGGAGCTCAGATCCCAAAGGCCGGGCTCCGCGTGGCCGCAGACGCCGCCCGATAGCGACGGACGAATGGCTGACCAGGATGCACTCTTATTGCCTGTCTTGAAGGAGTCTGAGCCGGCGTGCTGCCCGTTCTGCATGGAGCCCAACTTTGGCATCCTCTACGAACGGCCACTAGTGCGTTCCCGTCGTGTCTCCTCCGCCGGCACCCGCTCCCCTTGCCAATATCTTCGTGGGCTGACAATCTCCATCTGTTCTTGTACCCTCGCACGCGATAGCCCAAGCTCACGTCTCCCAACAGCCTCGCCCCCGCCTCGTCTTCGGCCATCGCGACCGCCATCTCATCGGCGACCTCGACAGGCGGCACCGGCAGCTCGCCCGCCTTCGAGGAGGGCAGCGGCTTTGACCTGCCCGAGGCCGAGGCGCTCGAGAAGCGTGCCGAGAAGAAGCGTCGACAGAGCGTGTCCCACACCGAGAAGGACGTCGTCACCGTCGGTGCGTCGGCCACCTTTTTCTCCTGCCCCTTAGGAGGGGTGCTGCTGCGCGGATCGGCTGACCCTTTGAGCTCTCGCCATGCTGCGCTTACGAATAGACCAAATACGACCGGACTGGCAGGCAAAGCTGGACGCCGTTAAGGCGACCGTTGCCCGCCGCGCCAACCGTCGGATCGTCATGCGTCAGGTGCGTTGGCCCACATCATCGTGCTCGCCCTCTCTCGCAACCACTGAAACCTCTCTCGTGCCCTCTTCGCGCAGGTCGGCGACCGCCTCATCCCCATCGGCATTACCTCTTCGCGCGACCCGATCGCGCCGATAAATCTCGGCAGCCTCAGCGGAGAGGGAAACGACGGCGGCGACGGCTCGCCCGGCCGCACGCGCCGACGCAGCAGGCATCAAGGTGGCTCGGGCGAGGTCGAGCGGCTACTGTCGAACATGGGCCTCGGAGGGGCTGACATTGAGGAGGTGCGCTCTTGTCCTTGCATCAGTTCTGCTCTCGTCCGGTAGTTGACTCGTCCAATCTCTTCTACGTGCCCCCCTCCCCCGGATTAGCTCATGCTCATGGAGGCCATGCGGCTGTCCTTGGCCGAGCACGAGCAGCAACAGGCGCGCGAGGCCGCAGCTGCCAACAACAACAACAACCCTGACGATGCCAGCCCCGCGCCTACGGCCAACCCCGACGGTGCCGCCCCCTCGGACACGCCAGCACCCGTCGCCAACGCCCCGACGTCGTCGTCGTGAGGCAAGGCCGCTGGCGCGTCGTCGTCCCCGATCCTCAAATCTCCTTTTGCCCCACCTTTCGCCGCCTGCTCCCACTGCACCTCCACTCCCTTAGACTCTCTTCTGTTTCTCTCGCCTGCGGTCCCTTCTTCAGTGCAGTCTTTCGCTATCGGCCTCTTGCCTCCAATCCGTCACGCCTTTCTTTCCTCGCCCGTCCGCCCATCACTCGTCGCGCTCATTGCTGTATCGTCCTCCACCCCCTCCCTCCTTCCACCCACGTTGTATGTCATCCAGCCCACCACCACCAGCGCCCTTCTCCTTCATCGGAAGGCTTTCTTGCTCAGAGGCCAGCGTGAAGGCCAGTCGCTGCTCGCTGATCTTCACTGACGCCCCCCGACGCGTGTCAGGCACCCTCTCGCCCGCCCGCCCGCCGCGTGTGCATGCGATCGACCGGCCGGTCCCAAAACGCTTGCCGCCAGAACCTTTACCACTTCTTCCTTGCTCCCATCACCCATCTCGACCTGCTGCAAGACCTAAAGCTACTGGCAAGCACCTCAACGATGTCTGTCAGTCTTCGTCTGCCCTCGCCTGGATCGTTCGCGGCGCTGCATCCTCGGCTGACGAGCGCTGCTCCTTCGCGGGGCCCTGTCCGACGGTCACAAGCGCAATCCGGACATCCCCATCCACATCGACCTCGACCCCTCCGGCAATGCCGTGATCCAAGACGATCTCCAGCCGGCGACAAGAGCAGTCAGAAGCACGATCGAGGTGCGCTTTCGGCCTTGCTGAACCCTGAGCTGCCTGGAAGCGGCCCAGGTCGCGACACGGGCTGACCCGGAACCTGAACGGCGGCGATCGTGCAGCCCATCACACGCCAGCGTAAGAAGCCCGCCTCAACGTCGTCGCTGCTTGACATGCCACGCAATAAGACTCGCGTAGACGACGCCGACAAGGCGCGCAAGGTGCGTCAAAGAGTCCTGGACCTGTTCGCGACCTGGGCGACATACTCTGACCGCTAGAAGGTCGTCCTCGCTTGCCTTCCTCTCAAGTCCGCACCCGTCCCAGCTGTGCCACTTGCGACCGCATCCGTCCTCAAGCCGGCCAAGAGTCCGTCCTCCAGATCTTCGTCTTCCAAATCCTCGTCCTCCAAATCCCGACCCACTGTCGGCATTAACGCAGCTGCGTCGTCTCGAAGGTTGCCGCAGTGCGTGTTCTCCCCCTTTCCCCAGCTCTGGCTCGCTTTCTCTCTGTGGCGAGGAGCATGGACGCTTACCTTCGCGCTCCTGTCTTCCTTGTTGGACATTCAGGAAAGAGAGTCTGAAGGCGCGAGCTCGAGAACATATTGGGCTGCCGTTCCCAGCTTCGTCATCCTCCCGCCCCAAGTCGTCCACGCCAGTCAGTGACAAGAAGAGCGTCGTGCCGCCACGCTCCTCGACCCACAACAGCACTCCCAGGTTCGCCGCCGGATCTTCCTCCGTCGCTCTGGCAGCCCCGTCTGCCCTTCCTGCTGCTGCCCCTCCCGTCGACGACTACGTCAATGACCCGTCGTCATTGACCTCAGCCTACAACCAACTCGTGCTCAAGGTCCTCTCCCTCGATCAGCCTCTGCAGCACGTCGACCGCAGCCCGAAGGGCGTCAAAACGACTCAGCGCGGACTGGACGAGATTGACGGAGTCCTCGGAGAGGCTGGCAAGATCAGGGCACGGCTGCTGACGCTTCGGAGCGAGGCCTCCAAGGAGTGAAGGCTCGAGGAGGGGAGAGGTCGGGGGCTTGGATCCCATGAAGCTTCCTCTACCATGAGCTTTGAACGGCGCTTGTTCGTCATGTGTTGCCTGCAAGCACGACGAGTTGAAACGCTGGTTGACGTTTGGTTCACGTCCAGCGAGGCATCCCTGGGCGAGCACGGGCGTTTGCCTCCGAACTGTGGGCGAGCTCACGCGCTGACGTCGCGCAGCCAGTCCAGCTTCGACGTGCCATCGCAACGACCAGCATCGACGGCCCACACACAGCAGCAAGCATGAGCGGCCCATCGCCTCTCGCTCTCGCCCACCGACTCGTAGCCGATCAAAAGTGGAGCGAGGCCGCGATCCTCTTCGGAAAGGCGGCCGAAGAGACGGAAGACGCTGGCGTGCGTGTCGACCTCCCCAACTCGCTCGTCGAGCTGCCGCTGCTTCGCACTCAGTGACTGACATGTCACGGCTCTCGGACGAGCAGGCCAAGAAGACGTTGAAAGCTTTGCAGGCACAAAATGAACGCAAGGCGCTCGACGCTGCTCGACGTCTGAGGCAGCAACAGCAGGCCGAGGCAATGTCGACCCCCACTGCTGCAGCTCACCGGTCGTTCTCGACCACGCCGACGCCGAAGGGGTCACACAAGCATCGCTCGCGTGGCTCTGAGCTCAGAAAGGAGCTCTCAACACCACCGCCTCCGTTTGCTCTTCCTGCAGCGTCGTCGTTGTCATCATCTGGTGCGCCGCCGTCGGTCTCCCCCAGGGGCAGCGCCTCCCTGATCCGACAGGCCGCCGAGCGCGCGCGCACGCAGCGACACCTTGAGATCTCCAAGATCGACGACGGACAGGGGAGCAACCAGGGCGCCGCTGGTAGCAGCTCTGGCTCAGGACTAGGCGCATCTTCAAGTTGGAGCCACGGCGCCGAGAGCAGCTACCTATTCCCCCCGCGCGAGCGCGTTCGTCCTTTCGCTGCCTGTCTCACCTCCCTTCACGCTCTGGCGATGCTGAGGTCCCTCCTCTCGCTTGCCTTTCACACAACAGTCCGACCCCTTTCAAAGGTTCTGGGGCGTCGTCGAGGGTCTGTCCGTCTTGTCCCGCCTGCTTCCTCCCCTCGCAAGAGCGCACCGGCGCTGACGGCCGGGCCGACTGTCCCCGTAGGCATGCTCGAGGACTACTCGAATCCCGTTGCGTTTGCGTCTGCCCCTTTGGGCTCGGTCTATGATCCGCGTACTGGTCCATCGGGCTATACGACTTCAAAGGCCCTGCGGCGATCGATCACAACACCCGCGAAGCTTGAACAGCAACGTACGTTGGCCTGCCGCACATGATGCCCCCCACGCACCATGTCACCCGTTGCTGTTGCGAGGCTGACCTGGCGAACATCGATCCGGGATTGCGACGCGCAGGGAGAGCACCTCAAAAACTTTCAGATGAACAGCACGACTCTTTCTACATTGTCTCCCCGCAGAGCTCGGCCGCTTCGTCATTCGGCTCGCTCGACGACTTCCCTTCCTCGCGCGTCTCTTTCGCCCCTGCCTGGCGCTCTTGTCCTTTTCGGGCACCGCTGCTGACACGCTGCCTTGGCGTCGCTGTAGGTCAAAGACGCCTGAGGAGCTGCAGCTTGAGAACATGTCGCTCCGGCTGTCGCTTGACAAGCTCGCGTCACACACGCACACGCTCGAGCAACGCCTCGCCGCCCTCTCTCCCACTTCCGCATCAACCCGGGCTGCGACGACGGCCAAGCCCGACGGTCGTGCAGCTCTAGGTGTCAGTCCAACTGCGGCATGTGTTCCTGATGCAGGGCCCGCCATGCCACCCGTCGACCTCGGTCGGCTCAAGAAGGAGGTTGAGAAAGTGTGGCGGGGCGAGGAGAGCCGCGTGCTCGAGATGAGCCGCGTCCTGCAAGCGCAGACGAGCGGCAAGACCGGCAGCGCGGCGGACCAGCAGCGGATACAGGAGCTCGAGAAGCAGGTCGCCGCGCTCAAGGACGAAAGCACCAAGCAGGTCGGTTCCCAAGGCATAGCAGCGGTCTCATCGCATCTACTCCCCCTTGTCGACCGCGCCCCGCTGATGCGCCCTTCCTCCAACGCTGCCCTTCCACAGCGCGAGACGATCGTCAAGTACAAGGAGCGGTTTGAGCGGATCAAGGTTGGGGCAAGGAAGAAGCGGGACGAGCGGGGGAAGGAGGAAGGCCAGTCCACGGCGTTTGAGGACCTGGAGGGCGAGGGCGAAGCTTAGTCGACCGCAGCAGGGGCAACGATCTTGACGACTGATTTGCGACTGTCGCGTCGCCGCCCCTGAGGCCTCGTCGCGGCTGTCCCATAGTCCAGAGCGACCGAGCGAGTAGTGTTGAGGCAGACTGCGGTTGGGATTTGACCATGTTCAGCCAGCCTTGGCTTTGCTGCGTCCTCCACCGTTGCGATTGCGACCACCTCCGCTTCGCCCGCTTCCGGCCGATGGAGCGCCGCCATTCTGCGGCTGAGAGGTCGACCCTGACGGCTGGGGCACGTTGACCGACTGGCCCGGGACGAAGGCTGGCGCAGTCGGTCTGTTGCCGGCGTTGTCGAGGATCGCTGGCGGCGGGGTCGCAGACGGCGACGCGGCGTCGCGCTGGAGAAGCGTGATCTTGGGCTTGGCTGGCCCGGGGAAGACGTTACCGCCGGGGACGTTCTGGGGTGAAACGGACTGATCCTCACCGCCGCCAACGCCACCGCCACTGGACTTGGATGCGCCCTTGCGCGTCTCGCGCCGCTTCGACCGAGCGTTGCCCTGCCCCCTGGGGGGCAATGCGCCGTCCGCACCAGGCGACGGAGCCGAACCTGGTTGCCGGGAAACGAGGGCGGCGGCCGCCTGTGCCTGTCGCTGGGCAACTGAGGAGCTGCCCAAAGCAGCCTCAATGGCGCCGATGTTGACGTTCGTCGACGAGTTCTGGCGCGAGGGGCCCGCAGGAGGAGTCGCACTGGGAGAAGAGGCGGCGTTCAGCTTGGCCGATTTCTTGCCGGACGGACCCTTGGGGGCCTGGCCGTCGGCACCACCCGCAGCGGTCGATAGGCCACCCTTTTTCTTGTTGGGCTGCTTGCCGGCGTTGGTGGCGGTAGGGGTAGCCGTAGTGGACTGGCCAGGAACGCCCGCAACTGCACCAGCGCTGCTCTTGGCGCCCTTCTTCTTCTTGCCTTGGCCTTGCCCGGCAGTCGCCTGGCCATTGGGCTCAGCCGCCGATGCGGCACCAGCCTTCTTCTCCTTGCCCTTGCCCTTCTTGCCGCCAGCCGTGAGTTGTGGGGCGGCGGCGGCAGCAGCAGCAGCAGCGACGGCCGCCGGTCCGCCCTTTGACGCGATCTGGGCGGCCTTGCGCGCCTTGAGGTGCTCGAGCAGCGGCGTGATCTTCTGTTTCTGGGTATCGGACGGATTGACGGGAAGCGGCACGTGGTCCTCAACTGCGATCTTAGGCTGGGGCTTGAGCGACTCGAGGAAGGACAGGTAGTCCGGGTCTGGAGCAATGGCAGGCAGGCGGTCAGTCAAGCGGCTCGTCAAGCCAGTGGGAGACGCGAGCGGGACAGACCAGAGTCGATTGAGCCTGCCTTGGGGTCGGGCTTGGGCTTCACAACGGGCACCTTTTGGTAAACAGCGTACTCTACGACGGCGACGCTCTCATTACCTACAAGAAAGGACGCAGCGGCGAGCGGCGCAAGGTCAGTACTCTGGCGGCAGCGGGCCGGACAGGCGCAATCGCGATAGCAGCGAGAAGGGCCTAACCAGCCTTGTCACGGAACAGGTGCCCGTCGTAGCTGCGATGGAACTCTAGCAGGGCCGCCTGCGACTTGAAGAGGATGTATGCACGTGAGTGGGTCGGCTCCTTGTTGTCCCTGCTCGCCAGTCAAGAAGACCTCGGTCAGCCGCCCGCGCACCGAGCTTTAATGAAGAGGAAGACAGACATACGACTTGGCGACCTTGCCCTTTCGAAATGTCTTCCAGCCGGCCGTCTCGTCGTTGACCCACTCGGCCGTGCTCGCCCAGAAGATGTCTTCGGGAATGTTGGCTGGCAGGCGGCGGACGACGATCTTGAGCTTCTGCTGGGCGGCCGCACCTCCTCCGCGCTCGCTTCGTTCGCGGTCGCCGCCGGAGGGCTGGGCCTGCTGGTGTCGTCCGCCCTTATTGGACAGCTTCGAGCGCTTGGATCCGCCCGCAGTCGCTTGCTGCTGAACCTGCTTGGTCTTGGTCGCCGAGGGAGGTTGCGCTGCTGTCGAAGCAGCGTCTTGGGGTGTCGACATGGCTTCGTGGTCGTTGGGAGGAGGGACCGACGGCGACGCCGACCTTGAGCGAGATGGACGGGACGACGGCCGCCCACCGAACGACCACACGTCTAGACATTCCCTCGCACTCTCGCCCTCAGAGCCAAGCAGAACACTCCTGTCCTAGTCAGCCCGCACGCAGCCCTCGGTCCAGGTAGTCTAACAGAGCGTCAGCTCGTTGGCCCTTCGCAGGCAGCGCAGGTGATTTAGCCCTTCGTCGAGGCGAGCTCGCGCCTCAGTCCACCTCACTCCCCCTCTTTGCTCGACCGCCGGCATCCCCCTCACATCGATCTAGAAGCACAGCGCTAGATGGCCGCCCTCAACGGAAAAGCCGGCAGCAGCTCCGTCATCTCGGATCAAGATGCCTCCGCGTTGTTCGACTCAGCGCCGCTGACCGCGACCGACCCGGGAGCGGACGGCGGCCCAGCTCGCCCCTCCTCGCGTCACGGCAAGAGCCGAGCGTCGTTCTCGTCTGGCACCGGCGGTCGAAACCAGGAGCGCGCGGATGGGCGCAAGGGATCAGATTGGGGCTCGGACGACGGTTGGGACGCTTGGGACGACGCGCCTGCACCGGCGCCCGACGGTGCTCGGCGGAGCACCGGCGGCAGCCAAGACGACGACGACAACGACGACGACGACGACGAGCGCGCGATGCGGCACGAGATGAAGACGCTCGAGCAGGCCGAGGGCGAGGGCCACGTTGCGAGCGAGAAGGAGCTCCGCAAGAAGCTTTACTGGCGCGACGCCATGATCACCGCCGTCTTTGTCCTGCTCTGGTGCGCTGCTTCCCCTTCGTCTTGCGTCGCTCGCCCTCAGGTTTCGCGCGCATGTGCGTGGGGCTGACGACCTCTTATCCCGATTCACCCTCGATGGTTCTTCAGGTACACCTTTTCAACGTTCATATCCGTCAGCTTGGTCGAATATCGCTTGTGTCCCTGCCCTTCTGCGCGTGACGCTGTCGAGCTGACCATCGAGGGCTTCCTCCCGCTGCTCCTCGCAGCTGTACAACAAGTGGGTCTTTGGGCCCAAGTACTTTGGCTTCCCATTCCCCATGTTTATGACATTCTGCCAGATGTTCGTCGCCTTATTCCCCAGTCTCTTCTTCTCCGCGCGTGTGCCTGACCTCCGAAGTGCTCCGCCGCTATCACAGGGTCGTCCAATTCGGCCTGGCTGGCATCGTTCGCTACACGATGCCAGACCGCTTCAAGCCGCCGCACAATCCCAACCTGCGGGACTACGGGTCTGTCTCTAGTATCCAATCTTGCAAGCTACCGCTCTTGTCTGCTCAAGGCTGACAAGGGGAACCTCGATTTCTGGCAGGACGAGGGTCGCGCCAACCGGCGTCAGCACTGCGCTCGATATCGGCCTGTCGAATCTGAGCCTCAAGACGATCACGCTGTCCTTGTACAGTGAGCCGTCCCTTCGCCGCGCTCGCTTCGTTTGGCAACAAAGCACTTTGTCGGATGCTGACTGTCCCTTTCGCCCTCTCCCGTCTGTCGCAGCGATGTGCAAGTCTTCGGTGCGCCTTTCTTCCACCACGCGCTGCAGCGCCGGGGCACGCTGATTGACGCCCAAGCCACTTGTCCTGCCCGCCGCTGCCATCGCAGAGCTTGATCTTCGTTCTCTTCTTCGCCTTCCTCTTCCGTCTCGAAGTCTTTTCGTGGAAGCTCGTCTCGGTCATCGGCCTCATCACGGCCGGCGTCGTCCTCATGGCGTTCAACACCACGGCGGTCGACCTTCCGGGAGCCATGCTCGTCTTTATCGCGTCAGCGCTCGGCGGCCTGCGCTGGGCACTGACGCACGCCCTCATGATCAAGCAGGAGCTCGGCCTGACCAACCCGTTTGCGACCATCTTCTGGATCACGCCCGTCATGGCCATCACGCTCGCCGGCGTCAGCATGATCGAGGACGGCTGGGGCAACGTCTTTGGCAGCGAGTTCTTTGCGCCGGACCGCATCATCGTTACGGTAATCCTCATCATCATCCCAGGGCTGCTCGCATTCTCTATGGTCGCGAGCGAGTACTAGTGCGTCTCTCGCCCTTCTGTCCTTCCTGCCTCAGCGCTCACAAAGTGGACTGACGACCCGCCTTTTTTCGCCGCACACGTACGCCAGCATCATCCAGCGGGCCGGTGTCGTACCGCTCAGCGTCGCCGGCGTTTTCAAGGAGGTGACGACCATCTCGATCGCCTCGTGGGCCTTCGGCGACGAGCTCACGCCCGTCAACTTTGCCGGCCTATTCGTAACGATGATCGGTGTGTCGTCCGCCCGGCCTCCCTGCCTGCTTGCATTGAGATGGCGACTGACATCCTCGCTCCTCTGGCTCTTTCTCGGACGCGATGCAGGTATCGGCCTCTTCACGCATCACAAGTATCAGAAAGCCGTGTCGTCGTCGGGCGATGTTCCGCCCGGCAGCCTGGACGCGCACGGCCGGGCGATCCGCCTGTCAGGCGAGGGCGAGGAAGCCGTCCCGCTCACGTCTCTCCGAGGTGCGCACGCGGCGGACGAGGAAGCGACACCCGCAGCGTCGTCAAGCGGCTTTCTGGGTAGCTTGTTCAAGGTCGGCCCTCGCTTCCATTCATCCTCTTGCCCCTCCGATCCTTGCGCAAGGAGACTGACATCGTCTTCCTGCATGTTCACTTCTCAGTCGACGCAGACGTCGAACCCAGAGAACGGTTACGCGCCCGTCCCGTCGCCCTCGACCAACGACGATACGTACCGCTCGGCGCCGACATCGCCACCTCCGGTCACTGAGCCAGCTCGGCCGTACATGGATCCTGCAGGCAAGGGCCGCTAGACGCCCAAACGAAGGCAGGGCACGATCAAGGGGGAGATAGACATGTGCCGTTCCCTAGCGGGAGACCACGGCGTACCTCACGTATACCACCCGCAGGAAGTCGAGCGTCAAGGCTGCGGAAGAATGCGACTAAAAAAATGAAAAAAGACCCTTTCTCTGGGTGACCGTGCCAGCCTTCACCCTTAGCGGCGCCTGCTGGGCGCATGGTCGCGCTGGCGAGGGCGTCCGCTTGCCAACCGTCCCGCTCTCGCTGTGCCAGCAGCGACCGAGCGGTCAGTCGCTAGTCAAAAGGTTGACGAGGCCTGTTGCGCTCCCTGCCTCTGTTGCAGAGCACTCATGTACGCTGTCGATGCCATTTTCGCCCTCTGCCCTATGTCGTCGCGCCGCCGGCCTGCCGCCCAGCAGCTCTCTCCTGCTGCATTTTCAGCCTTCAGGTTTATGCGCAGCGTCTCCCTCATCCAAAGGTGGCCGCAAGCTTGTCCTACACCCTCTTGATTTTGAGTTCCGCGACGATCGCCTGCTCCGACCTCGGGCGCCTGCCCAGTCAAGCTCGCAAATGGTAGCGGGTAGATGCGGGGTCGAAGGTCATGGCAAAAGAGTCAAAGGGACAGAAGGCGAAAGTCGAAGGGCAGGATGGGTTGAGGATTGGAGAGGGAAGAATAGGAGAGGGTTGTCGAGATTACAGACTAGGGCGAAGGGGAGGAGCGTGATAGGTTTCGGGTCATGAAGGCGAAGCGAAGGACACACACACGGCACAGTGAAGCCCTGGAAGGAGCGAGATGAGGGATGGTGTAAAGCGAAGGAGAAAGGACGCTTTACTTAGCGGCCTTCTTGGGGGCAGCCTTCTTAGAGGCGGCCTTCTTGGGGGCGGCGGCTAGGGAGGGGGGAAGGGCAGAAGAGGTTCAGGTCAGGAAGTAGTCACGAGAGTCAAATGGTGAGATGAAGGACCAAGGATGCACCCTTGGCCTTGGGCTTGGTGGCAGCCTTGGTCGTCGATGACTTGGTCTTGGTGGCAGCCTGAAGGGGTGATGCGCACAAGTGCCGATGTCAGCAAATTGTCGCAAAGGTGGTAGTCTCAATGGAGGACAGCAGGCGGGAACCGACCTTGGCAGGAGCCTTCTTAGCGGCGACAGGGGCCTTCTTCGCGGGGGCGGCGGCCGGGGCCTTCTTGGCAGCAGGGGCCTTCTTAGCGGCAGGGGCGGCGGCCTGCGAAGGAGAGGCGAGGAGCGAGGACCGGATGATGTGTTAGCCGTCAATGTACGCGCGACAGGAGGACGCCGACAATCAGCGAAAACGATGAGCAAAGACGCACCTTCTTGGGGGCAGCGGGCTTCTTGGCAGCGGGCTTCTTGGTCGCGGACGCAGGCTTGATGTTCTGCCGGGAAGACGGCGCGCGGTCAGCTCTGGCTGATCGGAAGCAGGCGTGAGCGCGCGAGGCACAGAGTCGGAAGAGACTAGAATCACCTCCTTGTCAGCGGCCTTGACCTTAGGGGCGAGCTTGACACGGCCCGAGGGTCCTGTGAACGAGAAGGATGGGTGTATGCGTCGTCAGCGATGCAGTCAGCAAGGACAGGGCGAGAGCGAGCGGAGAGGCGCACCCTTGGGGAGCGAGAAGACGCCCTTCTCGGCGCCGTTCGTGATGGCCTTCGAGACGTTAGTCGTGTTGGACGCGGTCGACATGTCGAGCTTGTAGGTGGCGGCCAGGAACCTGCAGAGCCAAGGTCGTGCGTTGGGAGAGGGCGCGCGTACGATGGTGATGGGAAGATGGGAGAGCGCACAGGGGCGGTGAGACAAGGACCGGCGTCAGCGTTTGGGATCGATGGCGATGGCGCGCACGCGCGTGGGGCACGGCAGGGACGGGACGCACTTCTTGATCTGAGGTCGCGAGGCACCGTGGCGGGTGTCCTCCTTGGGGAGCTGGGCGACGCACTCCTGTTGATGGGCGAGTTGGGAGAGGCGAAGAGAGGGGTGGTCAGCATCGGGTTGGTGGGGTCGCGTCGGGAAGTGAAAATTAGACCCGGGCGATTGGAGAACGGGAGGGGCCAGGGGACGCTGCACCAACCCGATCGGGTCGGTTTGACAGCGAGAGAGGAGGGACGAGGTCCCATCCACACGCTCGTGCCGGTCTGACGGCGAGAGAGTGAGGTGGCGATGAGAGGCGAGGCAAAGAGTTGGGATGGTCGGTGAACCCGTCCCTGGCCCGCCCGCCTCCCCGAGGCCTGTCCCGATAGGGACGAGTCTGCTTTGAGCCGCCGCCGTGCCCACCGCCGACAGCAAACCGCGCTTATTTTCGGCGAGCAGGGTGGATGGAAGGAGCGTCTAGCACATGGCGCGCCAGACGAGCCCTGCAGTGTTGTTGGACGGCGTCGAGGGGTGAAAGAGTGGTTGCGTGGCGGGGGATTGGTGTTTTCGCCTTGCTCGCTCGGCCCCAACAAGGCCTCCCGCCCGCGGCTCGCCGAGGCCGCAATTCTGCTCGGATCGAGGTCAGAGTTGGGCAGGGTTGCACCCGAGGTGGTATCGAGGAACGCCGCTGCTGAGCGTTGTGGAGAGAGAGGAAGATTGTGGTGGCCGAGGGTTGATGGCTGGACGGCCCCCCGTTGGGAGGGGAGGCCGGTGTCGCCTCGTGACCCGGGGCGAAGAGGGACGGACAGATGGGACGCAAGCGGGACTGACCTTGATCATGTCGATAAAAGTGGGGTGGCTGGAGGTCTTGGAGGCCTTGGGGGCAGCAGCGGACTTGGTGGCGACCATTGTTGAGGAGTGAGGTGGCTGGGGTGGAAAGAAGGAGGGAGGCGGGTGGGAGTTGAGAGGGAGCTGGCGGGCGGTTCGCGCGGCGCGTTCAAGAGGCAATTCGAGGCGACCAGGCACACAGCCGCAGGAGACGCAAGAAACGAGTCGCGAGCTTGTCAGGCAGGGTGCTTGGGAGGAGGGAGAGGCAGGTAGATAGACAAGTAGAGGCAGCGGATACGCACGAGTCTTGAAGGCGAGGGTAGGGGGCGGTGGATGGTGGGAGGGAGTGAGCAACAACACGGCGCAAGAACGCGAGCGGCGCGCAGCTCCAATCGGACCCCCGGAGTTCGTGCCTGATTTCAGGCCACGTACACTTTGCGCAAGAAATCGAGAGCGCGGCCCGCGCAAAGAGGCGACCAAAATGATGGAAAAGTCGACGCTTCCTCAGCGTGATCGTGTCAGCCCTTGGCCTCGAAGGCGCGTACTGGGCCCACGATCTGGTCGGGGAGGATGTTCTCTTTCCAGCCATACCGCTCTTGCTGAGCTAGCAGCGACTGGGCGGGTCGTTTTGCGAGTCGAACGATTGAGCGAGGCTCATCGTTTTATGCGCGAGACCTCTGCCTCTCCCGCAGGGCACTCGAAGCGCTGGTCGCGCCCACGCTCTCGATGCCTTGTCCGCCCTCGGCCCCTTCTCGCGCCGTCCTGCTGCCGCCAAAGAGAGTCTTTGCCTGACCTCGACCAGCGTCGAAATCTCGATAGCTATCTCACCACACTCAATATCTGACCGGCCGCTGGAATCAGCAGCGCCTCTGAGCTGGCAATCTGAGCAGGTCTGTCTGTCATGCGACGGCGACGACCGACGCCGGCCCAAAACGGACGACGGAGGGTCAGGCTTGTATCAAACTCATGGCAAAGCCAGTCAACGAGCTTGTCGAAGCGTAAGTCGCTTTTCGGAGACTACGCAGCGGCATCGACTTGGGCGGGGACAGCACCACGTTGCGCCAAAAGCCCTCGTGGATAGCTAACCTCTCGCCGAGACCGGTCGTCGCATCCGAGCTCTGCCATTCATGCAACGCCTCGGCCACCCACATTCTCCTCGTCGTCCGACTCGCTCGTCCCCTCCCCACTATCCTTTATCCCTTCTCCTTGCGACCGCCGCCGGCACCTCTGCATGCCCTGGCTGATCCGCCTAGCTCGCCCACTGACAACCTCGACGACGGCCCAGCCGCCCAGGACCGCGACGCCCATCCCGAAGTCGCGTCTTGCGAGCTCGCGCCAGAGCTCGTAGCCCGCTTCGGCGAGGACTGAAGGGGTGGGAGCAGAAGGAGGGAGGGGAGCGTCGGGTTGGGGAGGGTATGGAAAGGAAGGAGTGGAAGTGGAGAGCGGGGGGAGGCACGAGGCGTAGAGCGAGGGACCGAGTGCCTGGGCGAGGTTGCCTATCGCTGCAGGAGGGATTTTCAAGAGACAGGTGACAAGGTCAGCGCTGGACAGTTGACGCTGGTCCCTGCCATGTCGGAAGAGCAGAGTAAGAGGGGGACAGACAGATGACGCAGGCCGTCAGGATGGCCTTGTTTGGAACGAGCGCCTTTGGGAGGGAGACGGTCAGGCTGAGATAGAGCGAGCCGAGCGTGGGCGTCGCTGATCGGGACCGCCACGGAGCGCGTCAGCCACTCCTGTCCTCGGGCGAGACGGATCGCAGACGACAGGGATGGCAGATACGTACCCATCGTTGCCGCCACCCGAAGGCCCACCCCGACCCACCTCGTGAGCTCCGCGCCAACCCACTCCCACTCTCCCTCCCCCTTTGCCCTCACCCCTTCCCCTCCGACCAGCCCCTCCCACACCGCCACCCCGACCCACAACCCCACCACCGCAGCCGCGACGACCCTCCAAGTCCCGAGCAACCCCCTGCCCTTGGACCGGCCGGCGAGAAACCCGACAAGCAGCTGCAAGAACCCGCCGAGGAAGTAAAGGACGCCGACGAGCGCGTTGGACGAAGGCTCCGAGAGCGCCCACCGGGCCTGAAGGAGGCGCGGGAGAAAGGTCGACGGGGTCGTCGCGAGCAGGAGCAGGAGGTAGGCGAAGGATAGGAGCAGGGTCGCGGGAGCCAAGACAGTCGACAGGATCGAACTTGATGAGCTAGCTTTGGCCGCCGCCGCGACGTCTGCCGCTGGCGAAGGGGATGACGAGCGGGAGAAGGCGTCGCCATCGGTGTAAGATGCCAGCGCGACGAACGACGACGGGGGCGGGTACTCGCTCAAAGGGGTCAGGAGCAGCGGGGTCGAGCTCCCGGCCTTCACAACTGCCCTCCCGGAGCCTTCCTCGTCGTCGTCGTCGTCCGAAGAGACCTTCAAAGGCGTCGTCGATCCGCTTCGGATGGAGGTCGGGTGACGTATCACGGGTGGGACACCGACTCTGCGGCCGCCGGTTCTTGAGCTGGGCCGCGAGTTTGGCTGAGGTGGGGTGTGCGAGCCCGTTGCCGTCGCCGGTCCGTCCAGCAACCCCGGGTCAGCAATCAACGCCCGATTGCTCCTACGCGAAGTCGAGGTCGAGCGCCTGGCGGGTAAATCGCTCCCACCGCTCCCATCTTGGTCATCGGCGTCGGCGCCGGCATGAAGGAGGACGAAGAGGGCTCGTTGGCGGTCGGGCAGGAAGGCCGGGGGCTCGGTGCGGCCGTGCGTCGATGATGGCGGGGGCAGGCAGGCGTAGAGGACGGCCGCGACAGCGAGCGTCAACAATCCCTCTGTTCCAGAGCGGCGCGTGAATGTTGTGCGATAAAAGGATGGAAGGCGTTAAGAAAGGCAAAGGGAAGGCGGAGACAGGCAGTCAGTATCGGGATGAGGTGGCGAGGCGGACGCGATGTGTGCGAGGCGACCCAAACTCACGCAAGACAAACAGCACCCGCCAACCATCGTTCCCAATGGGCAGCAGCACACCCGCGCCAAAGCTTCCTGCAGCAAATGCGAGCGAGGCGGCGAGGGTGAAGGCTGCGATGCGGAGAATGAGGTGCTCTGGGGGATAGTAGAGGGTGAGGGCATAGAGGGCGCCGGGGAAAACGCCGCCTGCAATCGCAAGGTAGAGGCGGAAGGTGGGCTCGTCAGCCATGCGTCCATTCGAAACGGCAGGTTGGAAGATCAAGAGCGTGATTGGAAAAGAGAGGGGTTTTGAAAGGGGAAAGAGCAGAAGGAAGCATCGACTTGCCCTCAAACAGCCCGAGCGCTGTCCGCACCCCGACAAGAGCCTGCCAGCTCCCTACGAGCCCTTGGATGACCGTGCACGCTCCGCATCCTGCGACGAGGGCTGTGAGCCAGAGCCTTGCGCCATGCTGCTTGAGCAGAGCGTTGGAGGGAATTTCGACGAGGACAAGGGAGAAGGTGAAGAGGGCTCTGCAGGAGTGAAGGGGGGGGTCGCGCAGCAAGACGACGTGTCCTGCGGAGATGAGCGACGGCGAGGCAGAGCGAGGAGACGAGGACGATGGACGGACGCAGAGAGCGCGTAGAAACGCGGCGTGAGGCCGATCGAGCGCTCGAGCGAGGTGAGCGAATTGGCAATGTTCGACCGGTCGACGTAGCCTGCATTTCGAGGGAGGATGGCGGAAGGAAGCAAGGAGGGAAGCAGGCAGGCGTCGTGGTTGAAGGTTGGTGTTGCGGACGCGTTTCAGCCTCGAGCTGAGTCGTGACGGGACAAGAGAGGAAATATGCTGACTGCAGCAGTAGGCGGCAAGAACCTGTGCGTGCAAGGTGGGCAGGAGGGCAGAAAGAGGCAATGGTACGCAGACAGGGAAGCAACACGGCCAGCCGAGGGTCGTTCGTCAGCACGATGAGGGAGCTGCAACCAGAGCAACGGAACAAGGGATCGAGAGACCGACTGGCAAGAGGATGCGCCTATCAAGCGCACGAACGAGGTCGGCCGAGTCGCGGGCGAGCATCGTCTGTGCGTGTGTGGGCCGGCTACAGAACGAGTCGAGGGAGGGAGATGGTCGGGACGGACGACGGGACGGGCTGGTTGGCTGTCGGGCGAGGACCGCCGAGAGTAGTGCAGGTGCAGGTCGTGCGATCGAGCGAGGGTCGGGGTGATCGAGCCGCGGGTGGAGCGAGCCAAATAAAGTTGATGTGTCTCGACTTTTGCCTTCTGCCATTTCCCCCCTCTCGTCTTCATCGCAACCCACACACCTCACTCATCCTATCCTCCCCACTCCCTCTCGCTGGTCGACCCACAACCCACACACTCGGCAGTCACTCCTCTCAGGCCACTCACGCACTCTCCCATCGGGCGGTCGGTCAGGCCCATCGCCTCCTCTCCCTTCCTTCGACTGCTGCTTTTGCGTCCGCGTCGCCTGCTGCTTGCCTGCTCGCCAGCTGGCGAACCCTCCGTTTTCTGCCTTCGGCTGGCTTCGAAACACCGCAATCTCCCCTCCCGATGTCGCCCTCGACGGCGAGCAGCACGACGGCCGACCCCTTGCCACCCCCACCGTCGCCGTCTACTCGCTCGACCCGGCACTCGACCGCGGCCGCCCAGCAGCAGCAGGCGGCCAACGTCGGCCTTAGCAGCGGTCAGCCGCCGCCACCGCCAGGGGCAGCCGCCGCTAGCCAGCAGCAGCAACGGCCCCTGCGAGCTCGATCGTCAGCGGCCAGCGCGACCACCGCCAGCTCACGTCCGTCCACGCCGACGACGACGACGTCTTCAGCAGCAGCATCGGCGCAGACCAAGCCGGCGGCCGTCCCGCCGAACACGCGGGCGATGCGAGCCCGAGGCGGCCCTCCACCGGCGGCGGCTGGCGGCGGACCTGCGCCCGGCTCGTCGCCAGCCGACGAGAAAATGACGCCGACGACGACCACCCCCGTCGGCGGCCCGACCACCACCACCACCACCACCACCACCACCACCACCACCGCTGGCAAGCCTACCTCTACGGCATCGACCGCCGCTATGCCGCCGACTCTGACGTCGACCGGCCCGGCAGCTCCACCAGCACCAGCCTTGCGCACGAGCGCGCGCTCCCACGTCAACGCGGCTGCGAGCGGCTCCGGCTCATCGTCCACCACCACCACCACCACCGCACACAAGCCGCCGTCATCTTCCGCTCACTCAGCAACGGCGTCTGGCTCGAAGAGCGGTCTCACGCCCGGCCCGCCTCCACCCACAGCGGCAGCCTTAACGTCTGCCCCGTCCCAGCGCGCAGGGGGCTCGTCGGGCAAGCCGCCAAAGGGTGCCGCCGCCAAAGCTGCATTGACGAGCCGACTAGAGGTCCCGCAGGGCGCGGATGCCGTCGACCGCGAGGACAGCGTGCTCATGGCCATCTGCGCTGCGCTCAAGAGCCTTGTGCGTCCCTCTCCTCGTTCCTTCTCGCTGGCTATCCCTTCCGGCGTCTGTTCGCGCGCGACTGGCATACTGACTGATCGGTCACCTGCCCACGCCACCCTCGACCTTCGCCTGCAGGACAACCGGGCGACGCTGATCGGTCAGCTCGCTGAAGAGTGCATCTCGCGCGGATGGCTCGCGTGCGTCTCTCCTCGTCAGCCCTCTGCCCTTCGCCTCTCTGTCCACTGACACACTCGTTCTGCGCCTGCCCGCCAACCCTTGTCCTACCAGGCCCGCGACGGCCGACAACGCCAAGACGGACCCGGTCAAGCTGATCGACTCTGCGATACGGGCACACCTGAAGCGATGCGGGATCGCGCCCGACTCGAAGCTGCCGCCGCACGCGACCGCCCGACCGCCGCTCATTGACAAGCACGTCCTGACGGGCTCGTCGGCGGAGAAACTGCTTGCCCCCGCGCTTCACCCGAGTATGATGGTCGTCGAGGACGACGCGGCCGACGTCAAGGGCAAGCGCCGGGCCCCGCCACCCGGCGACAAGCCCAAGCCCAAGAAACCCAGAGGGAGTGTGTGGTTCCTGACGGCGGCGGCCGGCGCGCAGGACCCTTTTGAGCGCGAGGGCCTACGCGCCCAATTTGCACAGCTGTATACGTTCACGACCGCCGCCCCGCCTACCGCTGCTGGGTCGGCCGAGGCCGGTGGGAAAAAGGTCGGCGGGAAGAAGGAGCGCGAGCGGGCAGAAAAGAAGGCCCGCAAGGAGCAGGTCAAGCGCGAGAAGGAGCTCGCAGCCGCCGGGGGCAAGCTGCCGGCGCCGGCGGCCGGGCCGACGCTCAAGATCAAGCTCAAAGTGACGTCGACCAACCCGTCGCCAGCACCGCTGTCGTCCGCCGCCGCAAAGGGCAAGAAGAAGAAGGCTCCCCGGCCGACAGCTCCCGACGACGACGAGTCGGCTCTCTCGTCCGACGGGGAAGGAGCGGTGTCGGACGGCGCGTCGTCGTCGGACGAATCGTCATCAGACGAGGACGACGATAGCGATGCGTCTGGGTCTGGATCGGACGAGGACGACGTCGCCGAGCCGATGGACGTCGACCGACCCTCTCGGGACATGCCCCGGCCAGGATTTGCCGCCTCTTCTGTCGTCATCGACTCGAACGGCCAGACGTGCGACCTGCGAAGCCCTGCAGCGGGGTTTGCGCCGCCGGGCGCCAAGCCGCCACCTACCCCGATGGAAGTCCTGGCCGCGCTCGGTAGCCCGCGCATGCGCCTATCGTCATCGTCGTCTTCCCTCTCGTCGAGCGTGTCCCACCGCCGGCCAGACGCTGACGCAGCGCTCGACGGCGTGTCGCCCGACAAGCGCCGGCGGACCGACGATGGCCCCGGCAACCCTCACCACCACCCGCACCCCACCGCGCCGCATTCGCACCAGCGGCCGCTGATGCTGTCACTCTTGCCGAACAACACGCGGCTAACGCTGTCATTCCCCGCCGTGCTGTCGCCGACGGCTTCGCCCTCGGTCCCTTCCGACCACCGCCTGCCGTTTGGTAACCCTGCCCGGTCCGACGGCCTGGCTGGCTCCTATTTCCCGCACTCGACGCCCTCTCGCGCTGGGTCGCCCTCGTCGGTTGACGGCTCGCTCCTCCCACCGCCGCCACCGATGCTCGTCCACGAGGCGCGCGAGGGCGACCCCGACGCCGCCAGCGCCGACGACGACGACGATGCAGTCTTCCCGCTCCACCTCGGTCTATTGTCGTCCCTCAAGGGCGGATCCTCGCCGTTTGGCCGCCACGCATCGGCGTTCGACCGTGAGGGGACGTTCGACGACGACTACGTCGACGCCGTGTCAATCTGCGAGCCCGGCGGGACTTCCTATGACGGCGAGCCAAGCCCGCCTTTCGAGGAAGGCTGTGCGTCAAGTCCGGAGGCGGACGGCTCGCCCGCCGAAGGCAGCGTCGCCAAAGCCGAGCGGTGGGCGATGGGCGTGGCAGCGACAGACGGGGTCGCGCTGCCCAAGCACGAGCCGGCCGGGAGCCCTCCGCCTGGGCTGCTCCTGCCTGCGGACGAGGGCGTCAGCAGCGATGACGGCGGCCACGGCATGATTGTCGACGACGACGCCCAGTCGGACGACGCTGTCAGGTGCGGCGCCGGGCTGATGGACGAGGACTTTCTCGGGCCAGAGAGCGTCGGGCTCGAGGAGCTCGAGCGGGCCTGGGGGTCCGGCAGCGGCAAGAAGCGCAAGCGGCCGAGCCTTGGTCCGCCCGCCACTGCCAGCGCAGACGAGGCTGCCCACCGGTCGTCGGACGACACGGACGTCGTCATGTTCGAGCCCCAAGACGACGACGATGAGGAGGCCGACCCGACCCAGTGCGAGATCCGGCGACAGAAGGAGGCGTTTGCGCAGGCGCTCGTCGAGCGCGCGAGATCGGCGACGGCCGTCATGATCTGCCCAGACTTTGGCGGATCGGACGATGGTGGGTCCGACGGCGATGGGCATGGCGGCGATGACGGCCAGGCGGCAAAGGCGGACGACGTCGGCCGGCCGCGAGCGACAAAGCACCGGCGGACGAGCTCACTGCCGACGCCTCTGCCGGCGCCGGCCGCTCGCAAGGAGCCCTCCCCCCTTTCCGTCGCCCCCGTCGTCGTCGCACCTTCGTCATCGGCCGAGGACGCCACCTCTGGCCGGGCGCCGGCGACGACCTCCAAGGGCGCCGATCTCCACCTGCGCGACCTAGTGTGCGATGCCGAGCTCGACGACGAGGACGAGGACGATGAGCATGCGGTCGAGCAGTCTGTCCTGCCCTCGCCGGACCGCGCGGCGCAGTCGGCGGCGGCAACTCCCGCCAGCGTTGCATCGATGCCGCTGCAGCCCATCGCGAGCCCGGTCCCGTTCGCCTCAACCCCGTCCACATCGTCCGAGATCCCCTCTCCCGCGCCCGGTTTCGCAGCGCCTTCCTCGACGTCCACCACCTCTGTTGTTCGACCGACGCAGCCCGCTCGTCAGCCCGTCGCCCCAGCGGCAACTAGCGGCGGCCGCCCGATGCCCGCTTCAGCGTCGCGCGATCCGCCGCCGCCCCACCCGGTTTTCACCCGCCCAGGCCAGGTCGCTCCCGTCGGCCCATCGTCGTCGTCATCGTCATCCGTTTCTGCCCGTTCGAACGCCCCGCCAGCGCCCGTCCGACCCCTCGCCGCCTCGGCCCCCGTTTCCAGTGGCGTGACGCCGGCGCCCTCGGTCCCGCCCGCGACGAGGCCGTACCAGATCATCTACTCGACCGTGCCGCTGCTGCCCGAGCCGGCCAAGGTCATGTCGACGACCATCTGCGGTGGTACGTCTGGTCTCACTTGACCTTTTCCGCCTCTCATGCGCTGACCTCTGCTGTCCTGTCTCTGCCCGATCTCAGTGCCCGTCTACTGCGTCAAGATCGCCTGGTCGACCAACGACAACGACTACACGCTCGTTACGCGCCGCATGGACAGCGACGACGTGAACCTCACGCTGCTTTCGCACATCCCTGCGCTCGGCTTAGCCGAGGCTGACGTCGCGCGTCTGCTGCCGGCAAAGCTCGCAGCGAGCCGGACCGTCGTCGAGTGGTCGAGCCTCGGCGGCGTCATGAACGGCATCTGGGCGTCGCTCGACGGCGCGCGCGCGATCGTTGCTGCATTTCCGGTTTGTCCCTCTCCCTTGCCATCCCGATTCGTCGATCGGATCACAGAGACTGACGCCATGCCTCGCTTCTCCCTTTCGCACAGCCGTTGAACGAGAAGGCTCAGGCCGCGCTGGCTGTACTGCTGCGACCCGACCTGCGGTCCTTCTTCCCCAAGGTGCGTTTGCCCACTCTCCCTATCGCACTCGTACTCGGTTGGACTCGGCCTGACCTCCTGACCTTCTCTCCTTTGCTGCTCGCAGTACAAGCCGCCCGGCGCTGACCTGATCGGCTTCAAGAAGCGACCTGGATCCGACAAGGCGTTGCCGTCGCCGTGGCTTGCTCAGCAGCTGCTCCTTCCGCAGAAGCGACCGGCGAGCGCGCCGGCGTCGACCGCGACCAAGACGGTCGCTTCTGGCCCATCGCAGGCGACCGCTGCCCCACGACCGGTCACTGCGTCGACCAGCGTTCCTCCGGCCGTCGTCCCCTCACGCCCGCCTCCGTCAGCGGCCTCTGCAACCGCGCCTCCCAAGCCTCCGGTCGCTCGTGCCAAGGCGGCGTCGGGCAGCAAGCCAAGCACCCCCGCGCCTTCCCCGTCATCCAAGAAGGCCGCCGCTGCTCCGCCTGCGCCTCTCGCGGCAACCAAGCCCGCGCCTGCGCCGACGCCGCCGGCTTTGACTGTCGCTGTCGAGGGCGCTCCCTCGACGGCCGAACAAGAGTCGCCGCTGTCGCCCGACCCCATCTCGCTCCTGTCACCGAGCTCTCCTCCCGCCGCTCCGACGCCCGTCAGCAGCGCCCGGTCGAGCCCCATCAAGACGCGCAGCCGCCCAACCCCGCCTGCACCGCAGCCGGCGCCCGCCACTCGGCGGTCGAAGCGGAAGTCGGCCGGTGCCGGCGCGTGACCTTCCTTCCCCCATCCTCTCTTGACATATCGTTCCCTTAAACCACCACTCTCCATAGCCTTCCCATCTGTCACTTGCCGCGCTGCTTGCCTCGTCACGATGTACCACCTCGAACGACCACGTCCTTCCCGTTACTTTTTTGCCTGCTTCCTAGACGTCTCGCATTCACCCACACCCTCTACAGCTCGCTGTCACTTGTGACAACTCTTTTGTATGACCCCCTGCAATCCTTTTCGAAGAACGACCAGCGACGCCATCTTCTCCCGCCTGTCTCACCACACCCCTCACTGAACCCCTTCCTTCTGCCGGCCCTCGGTCGCTTGCTTCCGATCGGGGCCCCCTTCATGTAGCATGTCGCTTGCTTTGCACGTTCACCCGTCGAGCCACGTTCGTCCGTCGAGCAAGCAGCCGTTCAATCCATCGGCTCTGTCTCGGCCTCGCGCGTCTCGTCCTCGAACGCCTCGAGCGGCCAGCCGACGTCTCCCTTGCCGAAGACGCAGCCCTCGACCTGGCCGGCGACAAAACCGAGGATCATGTCGACGTTTGACGGCTCCGACTTGTGCAGCAGCGCCGCGAGGGCGTTAACCCAGACGCTGTTCAGGACGGCATAGTCGACCGTGCCATCGAGGATGCGCTTGAGGCCGAGCAGCGCGCGCAAAACCGCCTGCCGCCCGGCCTTGAGCTGACCGACAACGTCGGCCCGGACGGCGTCGCACAGTGCCCAGTGGCGGTAGAGGGGAAACGCCAACGCGCGGCGGTAGCTTGCGCGCAGGGCCGAGCTGACAGTCGGGAAGGCGTCGGACGGCAGGAGCGCGGTGAACAACGGCGAAAGGGCAACGACGGTCCAGGCCGACTCGGGTGTGGGGTCGGCCAGCGTCGTCCGCGTGTCGTATGCCGCCGCGAACAGCAGGATCAGGAGGGAGTGCCACAACGTCGGCGGCAGACCAGACAGGAAGGGCACTGTTCAAAAGGCGAGGGAACGGCGTTAGCTCAAATCCTCAGGCGATGGCAAGAAGAGAACCGTGAAGCGTAGCCGGGCACGCACGGGTATCCTTGGTCTCAAGCGATGCGAGGGCCGCCTGCTCCTCCTCGCTGAAGAAATCCGCATCGGGTTTCTTGTCGGCCGCTGCCACCTTGACCCACGGCGCCTGCCAGCGAATGAGCTCCTTGATCTCGTCGTCGTAGACAAAGTCGCCCCTGCCAGAGAGGTCACGCATCGAACGCACGAGACAGCGTCAGTGTGCGCTCTCAACAAGCCCCGGTGCTGGGAGCGTGCAACAAGCCCTAGGGTAGGGAATGCATGAGGGGACCCACTGGTACTGGCCCGGATCAAACTTGTCCTCCTCGCGCTCGGCGCACTTGGCCTTGCGGTCGTCGATGGACAGCGACTCGCCTTGCGGGCCGAGGTCGTTCAGGTCGCCGTGAATGCCTGCCGGGAAGAGCCCGGAGTGGATCGAAAGGAAGCCGTATGGCGCGCCCTGCGATGGCGCTGCCGTTGACGTAGCCGTCGGCATCGACTGGGGCAGGCGCCACGAGTTGGCCTCGGCTGGTAAGACAGAAGCGTCGCGTCAGGCGAGGCGATCAGAGGGATAAGGCGAAGAAGTACAGGCGAACGCACCTGCGAGGAAGATCTCGCGCTCCTTCTTGAGCTCGAGCAGCCGAGCCTCCTCGCCGCTCTTCATGAGGCGCTCGAGGCCCTTCTCGCCGTCCGGCACAGTCCCAGGGATCGCCTGGCCCTTCTCGCCGACGCCGAGCATGCCCTCAAGGTTGTCGAGTCCTTGCCAGAGCGCCTCGACCTCCTTTCGGACCGTCACCTCGAGCATGCCCGTCCCTGGCTCATAAGATGCTTGGGCCTCGGTGTCCGATTCGACAACATTGCCAGGCAGCTTGAGCCGTAAGAAGAAGGGCTCGACAAAGAGCGAGAAGTGGCCGGTCGACGTGTGGAGCTCGACCTCCTCGGGCTACGTCGGCCGTGATGCGAACGAGGAGCGACAGGCCCGTCATGTTCACAGGGGGAAGAGTTTCAGCCTGCCTGCCGTCGCGTGAAGCTCGAGGCAATCACCCTTGGACAGGACGTACCGAGATGTTGGGGCAGTGAATGGACGCCGTCAGGTGTGTCGATGTCTGCGATAGCTTGAAGGTCGGCGTGATCATCCTCGAATTAGGGCCGGAAGGGGTCGGGTGGGGGGTTGGCAGCTACACGACCGGGGGCGTCGACTATCCGAGTCTCCGAAGCACCTTCGCGACACCGGCTGCGCTCCGGCCTACCGTGCCTCCAGACAGCGTCCGTCGACTTGTTCTCAGGCGAGTGGGCGTAATACATGGTCGTTAAATAGGTCGGTCCATGAACAAGAAACATCGCCTCCTCGTCCCAAGCGCGAGCGCACGTCCCTACGTCTCGACGCCGTCGCCCGTCAGGCCCCATAGCCGGTCTGCCAGCGCCGCCCGCTTTGCTCGGTCTGCCCGGTCCTCGGCCCGCAGGCCCTCGACAACCGTCACGTCGTCCGAGTGGTCGTTGCGGACAAGTATTTTGCGCGGGGCCGACGCGTCTGTCGGCGGCAACAGCGTGAAGCCGAGCGACTGCAGCAGGTTGAGCCGGATGCTGTTGGGTGGGCATGCGCGCGTCGCGTGGGTGAGAGCAGGGCAAAGCACCAGGTCAGCCCAGC
The DNA here is from genome assembly GCA_014825535.1 of Cystofilobasidium bisporidii. Classification (NCBI taxonomy): domain Eukaryota; kingdom Fungi; phylum Basidiomycota; class Tremellomycetes; order Cystofilobasidiales; family Cystofilobasidiaceae; genus Cystofilobasidium; species Cystofilobasidium bisporidii. The sequence continues at coordinate 97,898 of MVAK01000051.1, read as the reverse complement.
CGACGGAAGCGGAGACAGATGCACAGATGGCATAAGAAGAAAGGACACGCACGCCTCCGAGTCGAGGTCTTCGCTCCGCTCGAGCGCCTCCTTGCGGTCCTTGACGAGCTCCTCGCCCTCCTCGCGCAGCTTGCCGACCTTGCCCTCGATACCCGTCAGTGCGACCTGCTTCTCGTTGATCGTCTTGGCGAGCGCAAACTTCTGCTTGTCGAGCTGCTCCATCCGGAGCCGGTGCGACTCGGCCGACGGGACGGATGGCGGGCGGATCGACTGGGACGACGCGTGGGCGAGCTTCTTGCTGAGTGCTACGAAAGGTAGGTGGGCCGGACGCGTGTTGACCGAGGCGCGCGGCGGGCAAGGTCAGCAGCTGTGCGGCAGCTGGCAGAGCGGGGCAACAGAGACACGGCGCAAGCGCACCTCTCAGCTGTGAGTGGACGCTGTCGAGCTCGGCCATGCGCTCCTGGTCGCGCTCGTCCATGAGGCGTTGCGTGTCGCTGACATGCTCGAGGTCGCTCGCGGTCGAGATCAGCGGCAGGACCGACTGGAGGATGGGTCTGGCGTCCGAGGGGGAGTGGCTCAGAAAGCCGTCAACAAAGGCTCCCGACACGCGCGTCATACGGAGATGTGAGCACACGCACATCGGCTCGAGCCAGTCTGTTGAGGAGGAGGCCATGTTGCAAAGGTGTACGAGGGCCGGGAGGGCGGGGCAAGGTCGGTGTTGGTGGTGCCTGCGCGTGCCGAGCCTCAGCCGCCCTCCTCTTGCCCTCCCCTTCCCCCCATGCCACTTCCACCACGATCACGACCCCAGTCCTCAGGCGCCTTGCAAGATGTCTGACGTCCTGTCAGCCGCTCCTCCTATCGAAGCAGCCCCACAGCGCAAGGTTCCCAACAAGCCCAAGCCGGCGCGAGGCGGCAAGCCCCAGCAGAGCAAGAACCTGCGCGGGCGGCCGACTGATCCGCTGCCGACGCGTTTGTCCAAGACGCTCGCCTTCCTCCTGCGGCACGGGGCTGAGAAGGAGGGGCTCGCCATCAGGCCCGACGGCTACCTGCTTGTCGACGATCTCGTGGGCCTGCTGTCTCCTGTATATGCTCAACCAAGGGCCTGCCCAGCTGACTTCCCCTCGACCCCCCTCCCTCTGCTCGCGCGGTCGCAGCTCGCTCATCCGTCGCTCAAGCTGAACAACGTCAACTTTGGCCAGCTCGAGTCGATCGTCTCGGCCGATGCAAAATCGCGATACTCTCTCTCTCAGCTCGCACCCCCGTCGACTCCAACGACCGGTAACGGCGCAGCGAACGCCGGTGACGCCAGCCTTGTCTGGTACATTCGCGCCAACCAGGGGCATTCGCTCGAGCTTGCAGGCGTCGAGGACGGCATGCGCAGGGTCGAGCAGGCCGAGCAGGCCGGATTGGCCGTTCACGGGACATATGGTAAACACTGGACGAGCATCCGTGCGTCGGCTTCCCATCTCGCTCCTCTCCGCGGCCTCGCTCGACCGCGCGCGCCCAATACACCAGGTCATCGTCGCTGACCGTCATACTCTTGCCTCTCTTTCATCTCTTCTCCGAAGTCGACGGAGGGCTGAAGAAGATGACGCGGCAGCACATCCACCTGGCGCTTGCCCTGCCACCAGCGGGCAGCGCTGCTGCGGCCGACGCGACCGCCGAGAGCGAGCCGGGCAAGGTCGTCTCGGGCATTCGGCCCTCGGCCGATCTGTACATCTACCTTGACGTTCCGCTGCTCCTGTCTGGTTCGTCCGCGCTCTCGTGTTCTGAATGTCTCGGCAGCGCTCGATGCGCGACGACTGACGGAGACTCTTACCTAATCTCGCGCGCGACGTTGCCGGCAACAGAGGGCGTCCCGCTCTTCCTCTCGGACAACAACGTCCTGCTCTCGCCAGGAGATCCCGCCACGCCCGGTACGATCACCAGCCGCTTCTTCCTGCGCGCCGTCAAAAAGTCGGGCGACGTCATGTGGGCGCGGGACAACGTCGGCTCGCCTGACAGTTGAATGTCAAGCGACAAGCGAAACATCGCGCGCGCGCGCTTCACGTGCTGCACTCTAGCTCGTAGCCTGCGCGACAGCAAGAGAGGCGGTGTACCACTGCTATGGCCGCGGCCGTGCCCTCCTGGAGACGGACGCAGCGCGGCCGGCTGATGTGGACGGAGGCCAGCAGCATGGCCGGTGAGTTCGCTTCAACTTTACTCACCTCGCTTTCTGATGAAGCAGCTCCTGAACTGCCCACCTCTTTTCTAGAACTCATCTGGCGTGAGGCACCCGCCAGAGCAACGTGGGTAGTCAGCCACTCGTCCGCTCGTCCTTTCTTGCCCGCGAACGCCAGCGTTTGAGCGGTCGCCCGCCGAGTCAAATCCCATGCATGCTTATCCAACGACCGGAGCCCATCCGATCCAAGCATGACGCCAAACGTGCCGCCCTCTGCGCCGTGAAAAGTTCGTCGTCGTCGTCGTTGCGCGCGCGCTGCGTGGGCGACCTTGGCTACGGACCGAAATCTGCCCGCGCGTCTCTGAACCTCCGCCGGCCGACGAGCCACTGCAGCTTGCCGGCTTGATCGTCCACCACGACCACGCCTTTCCTCGCTCGCTCACTCGACAAGCAGCATGTCTAGCCAGTCGCTCGCACTCGCCTGCCTGCCGCCCTTGTCGGCGTGCTGAACCCTCGCCGCCTGCCCTTGACCCTTGACCGAGCTTGTCGTCGGCCCCCTCGCCCGACCTCGGCCGCCGCTGGCCAGCAAGCCCGAGCCCGGCAAGGCGGGCTGAGGCGTCGTGCCCCTCCATTGCGGGCCCTGCATCCTCCTCCCTTTCCGCTGTTCCGCACCAACAAGGCGGCCGGACGGGTCGGGCAACGGCTCTGCGAGGACCGCAGACGAGTCATCCCTCCCACACATAAAGATGGAGGGCGTCCTCGCCTTTCCACCTCAACTTCTCTCACCAGCTCATCCCTGAACACCCAGCTGTGCTATCTCAGCTGCCGCCCTCCACCCTTCGGCTCCGCCCTTGCCTCCAGCCCACAGTCAGCCCCAATCATTTCACTAGCAGCAACCTCCTCCACCGCTGGCACTTTGACTGACGCTGCTATAAAGGCTTCGTCGATTGCCCGCCCACCGCTCTTCTATCCTTTAGCCCTTCTCTCCCTCAGCCTGCCCGCGAGCCAGACCCAAGCATGTCGACCTCCACCTCTCTCGCCGCCGCCGCTGTGCAGCTCCCACAGCACCTCGTCGCGTCGCCCTGGATGACCTTTGCCCGGAGCGACTACTTTGACTGCCTCGGACTCGAAACGCCGGCGCCGTCGGACGACGACGACCTGGCAGGCTCAGACTCGGATTCGGACGACGATTGCGTCCGGCCGTACAAGGCCTTTCCGATCACCCCGCCGCCCGCTGTCGAGCCCAGTCTGGCCTCGTCGTTCAAGCTCTCGCTGCCGACCTTCCCTTTTGGCGCCTCCACCGGTGCCCGCCGGTCATCCTCCACTTCCGCACTGTTCGACTCGAGGCGCCGGCCTGTCCCGCTCTTGACGCCGCCGACATCGCCGCCTTTCGGTCGCCCGCACGTGTCGCCTTTCTCGCAGCAGCAGCGCCCGTCCAAGGCCGATGTGCACAAGGACACGCCGCGTCCCATCTCGCCGCACCGCGAACGCTCGTGGGAGGGCTACTTTGCCCGGCCGGCCGTCGCGCTCGAGCTCGTGCGCCAGCAGTCCAAGGCGATTGCCATTGAGCCTGACGGCGAATGGGAAGTCGAGTCGGTCCAGCTCTGGTATGTGTCTCTCTCTTCTTCCGCTCCGGCACTGGCGACGCACTGGTGCTGAACTCACTCCTCTGCGCTGCCAGGCTCAGACACTGAGACCCTCCGGATTGTCGACTCGGTTCGCCCCCACTGAACCTCTCTCAATCGTCAAATCGGGCCACACCCACGTCGCCCTTGCCGCCGTCTCTCGCCCTTCGACATCACTACTCGCCGGCCCGTCGAGCTCAAGCGCCTAGCTCACCGCTCAGTCCGCGTCCGTCCGGCTGCCTACGCACGCCGCCACGGCGTCGCCCGGCACTTTGCTACATGCTGCCTGGCGCACTCCTTCGCTCGTCCGGCCGGCCCACTCGAGATCCGGCAATCCTCCCGAAGATGCTCGGTCTTCGATCGCAACTAAGCTGCATCGGTTCTCGCGCTCCTTCAGCTTAATGCATGCGCCCCAACTCCCGATCACTTGGAACTATTTGAGAGACAACAGAAAGGAAGGGCATGGTTCGTGGCAGTCGTCGTCGCGCGCTCAAAGTTATCCCGTGTCCCCGTCGTCTCGCCCTCTTCTCGCTGCTAGTGATACAGGTCCTCGTCAGATTCGGTGTAGCCCAGTCGCCTCGGCTGCGCAGTGGTCATCGGTGTTGTCGTAGTTTTCGTCGGGCGCACAGTCATCGGCAGCGGTGGCGGGGGCCGAGTCAGTATCGAGCCGTATAGGTTGCAGTGACTCGTCTGCACGTTGGGTGCTGGTCGACCGGCAGCGGGCTCAGGCCAGGCGACATGCGGCGGTCGGGTAGTCATCACGTCGGTCCAAAAGTCATGCGCGACGGGTCGGCGTGAGAGGCTCTGGGCGGCGGTCACGGTGGAGGCGGCGTGGCCGGCAGAGGATGTCGAAGCGTAAGGTCGGGCGACACCAACCTGAGCGAAAGCAGCCGTGGAAGGAACGGATGAACGAGCGATGGGCGCTGGCGGTGGGAGGTCGGCCGGCCGCTTGCGCGGATCAGTCGGACTTGGCGGGCGCAGTCGGACGGTCGGGCGAGCTATCGACGCTGGTGAAGGTGTCGACGCGGGTGCGGACGTTCGCGCAGGTGTAGGCTCCGGGGCTGCCGGCCATGGTCGCAGGCGACGGCGACGACGGCTTTGGGGTTGCGGGCTGGAGAGGGCTCGGTCGAGTCGCCGTCGACCCTCCGCGAACGCTACGACCGGCGCCGGCGACCGGGGACGGCCAAGAGATCGACACCGTAGGTAGCGGCTGGGGTTCGACAGAAAGCGGGCGGCCGACTTCCGGGCATGCGACCGATTGCAGAGCCACAGGGCTGGAGACGACGCTAATTGAGGGAGCGGCGCTCGAGGTCGTCTCGCCCCTCAAGTGCCCTAGGCCATTCGAGGAGGAAGCGGCAAGCGGCGCGGGGGGGCAGGGGGACGGCGCCGTCGCGCGTTCTGGCCGCACTGGAGGCGGCGGAGAGGGCGCAGGCTCGGGCGACAGCAACATGATGTCTTCCTCTGGTCGGCGAGCTTCGGTGTCGTTTGGGAATGGCGGCGGCCACGCCCTGAGCGCGTCGAGGAAGACTTTGGGGTCCACCTCGCGCCGCTTGATGACGCGCGGCTCGTAACGACCGACCGGTAGGTCGAACACCGAGGCAGACCGCGGCCACGTGTCGTAACGAGGCCGTGGTGGTGGTTCGGGCGCGTCAACCGTGCATGGCGGGAGCCTCGGTACAAGGGGAGCGGTGGCAGGCGGTCCGTGGCCCGTGCGACCGTCGGCGGGCCCGCTGGAGTGCGCAGCTGCCGCTGCCGCCGCCTCCATCTTGGCCCTGAGCACCTTCGTCCGTTTCTTGGCCTCCTTCTTCTGGATCTTCCTGTAGTCCGAGTGGGAGAATCCTTGCTTCATCTCGTGGAGGCTGAGGACGATGGTCGGGCTGCGGGAGGCTCGAGCGTGACGAGCCGGAAGAGGGACCGGCGGCGCGAGCGAGGGTAGGCCGTCTGCCGCGTGCACCGCAAGAGTCAGCTGGTAGGCCAGAGGGGTCCCCCTCGCGCCGAAGGCGAGGCAAGACGACGGCGGCGAGGAAGGACGGACGAGCCAGCGATGAGCTGCTGCCTCTGGCGCTCTGCTGGGCCAGAACGCTGCGGGGAAGATGACCAGATGGCGTCCACTTGCGAGGACCCATTGCGAGGGCAGGGAGCGGACACGCGGGCTCGTCAGCCAGCGTTCCTACGACCTGTGGCAAGACAGAGACATAACTCACGGGTTCGAGATGGGATGGCCGGCTTGATCTACAGCAGGCGTGAGGGATGATGGCGGAGGGGTACATCGCGAAAGAGATCCGGGGCCGCGCGGAGGGAGAAGAGAGGGGTGTCGGAGTTGGCGCCGGCCGAGTCGAGTTGGCACCGACGCCTGCCGCGTCGTCGGTCGTCAGCTAGATCCAGGGGCCGGTCAGGGTGGGGAGGGGGGAGGGGCGGAAAACATTTTGCATGGTCATCAGGGAAGCGAGCAGTCGGGTCGTGGCGCGTGGCAGGGGAAGCGAGGCAGAGAGGTCACGAGGGACGGAAATGGGCGTGGCAAGGATGGCAAGGAAGGCCGGGAGAGGGATGCATATTGTCGTCGTCGCAGAAGAGAGATGGCGAGAAATCACTGCGAGCGCTCAATAGCGATGCATCCGCCGCCGTCGGGCGTTTCGCGCTGTGCCAGGGCTCAGTCGAGCGGGCGACTGTCCTGTTCGGCGTGTTGCGTCCGGATGCGGTCGGCCATCCTACCCAGGCGCGGGCGGATCGCATCCTCGAACTGTTTGAGGAACTGCGTGAGGTGGGCGTCGGCGTGCGCGACAGCGTCGAGATTGTTGTGGTCGAGGTCGACGGCTCGCAGATCGGCAGCGAGCGGGGCGGCCTCCGAAAGGAGGTGCGTGAAGACAGTGACGAGCGACAGCGGGTCGTCGGTTGGCTCTGGCTCAGGCTTGGGGACGATCACCGATGAGACAGGCAGCGCGTCCGGTGCCGGCAAAGGCGGAGCTGCCGAGAGCCTAGGGTTGGAGGTCGTCGTCGTCGAGGGCGCGGAGATCGACGTCGGGATCGCGTTGTCCGAGTCCACCGGCTCGTCCTTGACGCGGATGGCCGGAGTGTCCGCCGCCGTCGAGGTTGCCGCCGAGGCCGATGGCACCTGCTCGGGCTCGGGCGACGGCGTCGGGCGCTCGTTCTCCCACGAGATGACGATGCCGATGCCGACGCCGTTGCCGGTCATCTGCTCGCCTTGGGCCATGACGGTCCAGCCCTTGGACTCGACGATGGCGACCTGCTCCTGGAGGAAGCGCGCCTTGGCCTCGGCTGTGCGCACGTCGTTCGGGTAGAGCAGGGTCCACGTGCCCTGCGTCTTGTCGAGCTTCCAGTCGATCGCCAGCCCGGACGCGATCCAGCGCCACTTGACCACCTGCTTGCGCTCGTTCTGGAGCTCCCACCTCTTCTGGCTCAAGAACTGCATGCGCGCCCTCTTTCGGACGCTCGGATCCCTCGAAGTGCAGTCCGGCGGCAGATCGGCTTCCAGGTAGCCTGCGACGCCCTGCTTCTGGTACGCGGGCGGCGGCGGGGCTGGCGGGGACGGCAGGCGGCGCACGTCTGGCTTGACATCGGCCTCCTCGATGGGCGCAGGTTCGGGGGCAGGGGCGGGCTCGGGTTGGCGCGTGGCGATGCGGCCGGCGGCCTGAGCGATCGGCGGGGGGATCTGAGCGTAGCAACTCGAGCAGAAGGCTCCGGTCAGCCGCCGGCCCTGACGGGCACCGCGAGAGATACCGAAGGGGCAGGACGGCAAGGGGACGCACCGGCATGTCGTCGTGATCCGGCTCAGCCTTGACCTCGACCGACGCAGAGGGATTGGCGGCGCGCCACGCGCGCTCCTGGCGCGACTGCCACGGCGCCTGCTTCTCCCTCGCCGGGGCGTGGTGCTCGACGAAGCGATGGGCGGCGTCCCGGTCGAGGCGCAGGGTCCTTCCGTCGGTCGACGCCGCCGGGCGCTGCGACGGCTGAGGGGTCGACCAGCCGGCCTGGCCCCACTCGTCCTCCGCCTTGGGAGCGGCGGGTACCGGCCTCGGCGCAGCAGCAGCCGTGCGGGCAGCAGCGGCGTCGGCCGCCTCCCGTTCGCGCGTCTGCTGCTTGGCGCGAGCAAGCTTTTCGAGCGCCAGCTCATAGCGGGTCGGGCCGGCAGGCGCGGGCGTCGACTGTGACGTCGGCATCTGGACCGGGGCCGCGAACGACGGCGGCGGCGGTGGGGGTGGGGGTGGGTGAGCAGCGGCCGTCAACATGGCCTTTGGGGGCGCGCGCGGCGCATAGTCGCTCTCCGACTCGCTCGTTCCTTCCCAGCCACGCGAGTAGTGAGGCTCGCGCGCGCGCTCGGAGCCCGACGCCGACGACGACTCGTCCGACGTCGACGGCGCCGTCTGGTCGAGCCGGCCTTTGGTCGGCCGCTTGCCAAAGTCGACGTTGCCCTTGAGCCGCAGTCGCTTGTGCTTTGACTTGCCCCAGTTGACGGGCGCGCCCGGCGGCGGGGTCCGGCCGCCTGTTGGGTCGAGCAGCCCGGGCGCGGCGAGCGATGCCGACGGCGGCGGCTGCGAGGACCGCGACTCGGCCGGACGGTAGCTCGAGCCGCCGTACATCCTGTCATCCTCCGAGTCGAGGTCCGAGTCGTCGTGGCGGTGGTAGTGGTGGTGGGCGGCGGATGACGAGCCATTGGCGGCTGGGACGGCCGTCGACTCCCACCGGCCCTGCTTGCGCTTCTTGGCCTTCTTGCCCTTCTTGCCGGGGCCACCATTGTGCGCCCACGCCGGCACACCACCACCACCGCCGCCGCCGCCACCGCCGTACGCGTCGAAGGGTCCGCGCGCGTCGGATGGGCCGCCGTTGCGATCAACAACGCCGTACGCGCCGGGGTCGCCTCGGCTGCTGACGCTCGGCGGGAGGGAGGGCGAGCCGCGGTACGCCTGCGGCGGCGGTGGCGTCGACGAGGCCGCCATCGAGCCGGTCCGCTGGGCCCAGCCGCGCGACGACGACGACGACGACGAGGGTTGCCCGCCGCCGGCTCCCTCGCCGTGCTGCAAGGCGCGCTTGCGCTTGAAGTCGGCGTACGAGAAGCCGGTGAACATGCCCGGTGTCAGCTTGGGCGGGAGGGGCGGGAAGGCCTCGGGGGGCAAGGCTGGATCCATGGTCTGGCAGGCGGAAGGTGATGGGAGCGAGTCAGCACACGCGTCTCTGACGGTCGAGGCGGAGCTGGGACGACAGGCGGGGAGGGGGGGGGGCGAGGACGCACGAGAGCGTCGACGAGAGGGCGGGCGCCGGCGAGGACGCGCAATCAGCCGCCGAGGGGGTGCGGCCGTCGTTGCTGCCGCCCCCAGATCAGCAGTTGAGTGCGTACACGTCAGCGCTCTCGAGCCTCGCAAGCAGCAGGGGAGGAGACATGGCCGCCTCACGAGCTCAGCCGGGAGCTAGCTGGGGCTCTGGGGAAGTGCTGCTGGCTCGCTCCGCAAGGAAGAGGTCTGGGTGGAGCCCGAGATTGAGCTGGTGAGCCGGTGCCGACAGCGGTCGGTGGCAAGTCCAGGCAGCCCGAACGCGTCAGCTTGGATCGCGAGGGCGAGCTGTGAGGGCGTGGGAGTGAGAGGGTGTCTGCCGCACTGACCGGCTGACTGATTGAGCGCGAGCCTGATGGGGGCGAAAGATGGAGCGGGGCCGGTAGGGGGGCAAGAGGGGCCGAGAGTCAGCCTAGGCGGTCGTAGGGCCAGCGAAGCGTCTGGGATGGCAGCCCGCTGGACGTACTGGCTGATACTGTCTCGAGGGGAAAAGTTGAGCTCGCAGGACGACAGAGGCTTGGGAAAGCGATCAGGTTGGAGCGGAGGACGAGTGGAAATGTAGGGCGAGCGGCCACGCCAGGTCGAGTCCGCGCGCGCGAGCCAAGCGAACGAACCGACTTGCAGGACAGTCAGGGTCGACGCCCTGCCTCAGTGCAACGAGCCGGACGACGGCAAGCTTTGGCAAGATCCGAGCAAGGCCATCATGCGATCGAGAGACCAAGAGCGGGTCAGAGGGATGGGGCAGCGGTCGCGCGACTGTGCGCGCGTCGCATGCGTCAGAGGGAGGCAAGGGCGAGAGGACACAGCACAGGGAGAGACGAGGTCGCGAGGGCGGAGAGGGGAGGGAGGGGACCGTCCGCGAGGCGAGAATGAGAGCGCGAGCCCGCCGAAAGGCAAGAAGCGGGCCGTCCGTCGGCTTCTAGGGTGTGTGTGTGTGGGGGGGGGGGGCAACACCGGGCAGGCGTCCGCCCCTGAGTCAAGGGCAAGAGAACGTGAGAGAGAGGGAAAGAGAGAAGGGAAGGAGGGAAGTGGGCCAGGCGGGAAGAGAGGAGGAGGAGGGGCGGGAGCTCAGTGGCAAGCGATCCCCTTGGCTGGTGTCCCGCCCAACGTTGCCCTGGCCCCGGGCGTCATCATCGTCGTCGTGTCGATCGGGCAGCAGAGCAGTCAGCACCGAGCGGGGCTGCAGGCTGAAGCGAGGGAAGCCAAGACGGGAGCGGAGGGAAAGAAGGGGGGTGTGTGAGGAGGGAGAGGGGGAGGGGGAGGAGGGGGAGGGCAAGGGAAGGACGAGAGAAAAGAAGGACGAGAGAAGGGAAGGAGGAGAGAAGGGAAGGAGGAGAGAGGAGGAGGGGACAGACAGCGGGTCCATCTCGCGGTTGTAGACAAAGTGACCCAAGCCAGCGCCGACGACCGTCGCTGCGATCAAGTAGCCCTGTGTGTTGCCCGCCCGCCCGCACCGCACCGGCAACCCTCCCGTCCGTCGGTCAGTCAGGGCCGCACGCGTCACCCGAAGGAGGGCAGAGAGAGAGAGAGAGAGAGAGCCCGTGGAAGCGAGGAGGAGGAGGTGGGGGAGGAGGGAGAGGGCGACAGACGTTGTACGTCATGAAGACGAGCATGAGCCAGAACGAGAGGGCCACCGAGAGGGCGTACGAACTCGCGCGAGCGAGGCGGACCGAGGGCGGGAGAGCGACCCTGTCGGCGCACGCGCGCGGGAGGGGCGGGGGGAGGGGGGGGGGGGAGCGAGGAAGGAGGTCAGTCCTATGGAATCGACAGGTCGGGGGCGGACGCTGGGTTGGGCCAAGGGGCTGAAGGGGTGGGTGACGTCTTCGAGGTTGAGGCAGGTTGGCCGCGGAGGCCGCTGGAGAGTCACGACAGGCGGAGAGGGGAGGGGAGGGACTCACACTCCCCCGACGGGGAAGCCCTCGACGGCCGGACTGCTCCTGCCAGACGACGACCCCCCTCGCCCGCCGCCGCCGCCGGGAGCCGAGGCGAGCTGCAGCAGCCTGCTCGCGAGCCTGCGGTCCGACAGGGCGATGCGGAACCGGAGGGCTTCGAACCCGAACGCGAGGAGGGCGACGACGAGGCTTGGCGGGTGGGCGGGAGGCGAGGGTCAACCTTGATGGACGCCGGGGTGAAGGAGTGGGAGGGCAGGGAAGCGAGGGAGGAGACGAAAGGTCACCAGGAGAAGAGCATCGAGGGCCACGAGCCAATGTGCCAGCTGCGGAAGACGACGCAGGTGCCTTGGACCTGCCAGTTCCACAGCATGTTCATCTGGCAGGCAGGCGGTCGGTCAGTCGGTCGGGGGTTCGGGCCGATGACCGGAGGAGGCGTCATCACTGACCGAGCAGGTTGGGCTGGTGGGCGATGAGCCGCCGTGGGAGGGCATCGAGGGGTCCATGTCGGTGGAGGGGGGAGATCTATCTAGAGGGCTGGCTGGTGGCTGCGCGGCAAGGGAGGCGAGTCGAAGGTGAGGGAAGACAGGTCGGAGGCAAAACCCTCCCTCCCTCCCTGGTGGTGTGGTGACTAAGCCTCTCCCGAATTTCCCCTCTCTCGCAACACAACACGTCATCATCCTCCCCTCCCCTCCCCCATGCCCTCCCCTGCAGGGCCCACTCGGCCCTTCTTCCCCGTGCCCGAGCAAGAGGCTGAGCTGCTGACCGAGGCTGAGCGCTACCTGGTCGAGGTCAGGTGGGTCCGTCTCGGCTGCTGGTGCCAAACAAGCAAGGGCTGACTGACTGACTGACCGACCTCCCCTCCCGCTGGCCAGACGCCAGCAGAAAGCCCTGCCCGCCTTCACCACCGTCCACAACCCCTACCCGACCGGTCCGACCGCCCGCCTCTCGCTTGCTGCGCCCGCCGGACCGTCGCACCCGTTCGAGCCGACCGAGCCTTGGCGCCAGACCTTCCTCCGACGCTTCCTCGACCTGCGCGCCGTTGCGTCCCTCCCTGCCCTCGCCTCTCATCCTTCTCCACGCTGACACACACACACACCCTCCGGGCAGAACCTCTCCCACCCTCTGACCCAACCCAACCCGACCTCGGACCCCTCCCACCAGGTCCCCAAAGCCTCCCTCCCCGTCCCGCGCGCCAACGACCAGCTCGGCTGGAAGCGCTACATGCTGGGTGAGAAGCGCCGGCGACGGCGGCAGGGGCGGGCGGGGGTGGGGGGCGCTCGACGGGCGTCAAGGGGTGATGAGGCGGAGGAGATGGGGGACGGGATCGTGGTGGAGGGTCTCGAGGTTGACGACGACGAGGCAGAGGCAGACGCAGTCAACGACGGTTCCGCTCCGTCGACGACCTCGCGGCAGGCTGGACCGTCGATCGCTCCACCCCCGACCCTCGCTCCCCCCGCCCCCACCGCCGCCGCCCTGGCCGCGGACGACGAGGAAGAAGCGGCGCTCAACGACGGTCTCGACCTCGCGTCGTCGTCGTCGGTCGTCGAGGCTGACGCCCTCTGGTCCGGCGACGACGACACCGACGACGACGAGGACCAGCCCATGACGGCCCAAGAGGCCTTTGACGCGTTCGAGTTTGGGGGCTGGTACGACCCTTCCGCGCTCGAGCCTGCTGGCGGCGGGGGTGGTCGAGGGGTGGAGGAGGACGGGGGTGGTGGGGAGAGCGAGAGCGACGAGGACGACGACGAGGTGGACGAGTCCGAGCTCGAGCCGCTCGAGGAGCGCCATCGAGGGCGCGAGCCGTCGCTCAGCCTCATCCAAGGCTTCTCGGACGTGCGTTTTGCTGTGCCGCTCTCCCGGTTCTCCCCTGGCCCCCTCCAAGTTGACCCCTACCTTTCCACGTCCACACACCGCGCTGTTCCTCCCCCGCCTCCTCCCCCCCCCCCCCGCCCTCCTTCACAGAAAACGACCCTAGCGGCCCTCTCGCACATCTCGGCGCTCATCAGCTCCGCCTCGCCTCCGTCCTTCCCCCCGCTCCTCGCCCGCTGGGCTTTTGCCCTCCTGGCCCACCTCGACCCGCCCAGCCGGCCCCCACCCCCAACCCCAACCCCAAGCACGTGCACGAGCACGAGTACCCTCTCGGCCGACCAGCTCTCAACCCTGCGCTCGCTCGCGCGCGCCGCGCTCGCCGTCGTCGTCTCGCACGCCGAGGGGCTCGCGGGTGCCCTGACCCAAGCGGACGGGGACGGAAGGGAGGGGGAGGGAGAGGGCGGGTGGTGGGTCGGTCCGCAAGCCGTCGAGGAGCGCGTCGGAGGGTGGATGATCTGGGCCGCCGTCGTGGGCGTCTGGGGCCAGCGCGACCTCGAGGACGAGATGCGAGCGGCGCTGGGCGGGCGGCACAAGCGGCCTTCGCCGCTGCCGACGGGCGCGTGAGCGGCTGCATCCCTTCCTGAACTGGCTCGGGCATCGCTCTCGGCGCAGGCTGGGGTCGACGCCGGCTGGGGTCGAGAACTGCCCAACGCGCTCGCGGCCGGGGGAGCTGGACGAAAGCATGCGTTCTTTTTATTTTTGTTTCCATCTTTCCCTCGGCTGCTTCGCGCGAGGGCTTCGGGTGGGTGGGGAGGAGAGCTACGATTACAATACGAGGGAGAAAGGAAGAGAGCGGGTGCGGTCGAGAGGTTGGGGAGGGGCGGTTCGAGGTTGAGCACGAGCGAGCGAGAGAAGGGAAGGGAAAGCGTTGAGCAGGCAGCAGGGAGCGAGGGGGAGACCAGTGGACAGAAAGAAAGGAAAGAGAGCAGCAAGGGGAGGGGAGGGCAAAAAAAAAACGACTTGAAAGAGGCCTGGGGCCGTTCTGGGGGTGGTGGATCGGGCGGGAGGGAAACGAAGAGGCGTGAAGAGCGAGAGAAAGGCGGTGAGGAAGAGAGGGGGGGGGGAGACGAGGTTGTGCAGGATCGAGAGGGACGCGAGAGCCGAGTCTCGAGAGACGCAGCAAGACGAAGGAAGCAAGGGAAGCGAAGGCGAGACGATCGCCTGCTGCCGGTTGTGCGCGGTCGACTGACTGGCGGCGAGAGGGAGGGAGGGAAGGGTGGCTTGCCTTGCCTCACGCGGGGATCGAGCCCTCGCGCCGGCCGAGCAGGCTGAGGCCAGAACCGGCCTGCTTGCGGAGTCTGTAGCAAACAAAGGAGCCGGGGGGGGGGGGGAAGGGAGGAGGGGGCAGCGGGCGCTCGGTCAGTCTGGAGTCCGGTCGTTCAGGGAGATCGAGCCTGCAGGTCACGAGACGCACCGCGAGGCAAAGTTCCTGCTGCCGAGCTCGTCCGGCACGCTCGGCGGCCCGATCGGCTGGCGGAGGACCGTCACCGTGCCCGCTGCTGCCGAGGCTGCCTGTTGCTGCTGCGAGGCAGGTCGACCGTACGGGTCGCTCGTGATGCGCTGAAGCGGCGGGCCAGGCGAGGGCTCGCGCGAGCCAGGCCCGCCGCCAGCCGTGAGCAGCTGAGCGGCAGCCGACATGGACTGCGTGCGGTCGACGGGCGAGGCGGCGTGGGGCCGGCCGAGACCGATGCCCTCGTAGATCGGCCGCAGGGCGTCGTTCGACGGCGGAGCCGGCGAACGGCGGTCGGCGAGCGTCGGCGGGTCCGACCCCGCCGCGTTGGACGACGACGGGCCGGACCGAGCGTCGAGCGCCTGCTGCTGCTGCTGCTGCTGCTGCGCAAACGAGCTCGCAAAGCGCGATGCGCCGTTGCCCGACGAAGGCCGGCCGTTGAGCTGCTGCTGCTGCTGCTGCTGCTGGAGCGGGGCAGCTTGCGAGTGCTGCTGCCAGGGCGAGGTCGGGTGGGTTCCGCTACCGCTGCCGGCACCCTGCCCACCGCCGCCGCCGCCGCCGCCCCAGATGGAAGCGCCCCCGCCGACAGAGTGCGGCGGCGGGAGCTCGCTGATGCCATCCTGCTGCCGACCCCCAGCGCGAAGCTGGCTGCTGCCAATGCCGTTGGGCGAGTCGGATCGGAAGCTACCTCCTGCACCATAAGCGTTGGCGCCGGCAGGGGGGTGCAGCGCCGACAGTGGGCTCGCCATGCGCGGGCCGACGCCAGCGGCCCCGCCGGTGCCGAAGCGTTCGCCGCCGGTCGGGCTCAGGCTGCCCGAGCGCAGGCCCGACCGGCTGTCGTACGGCCCGCCAGCCATGGTCGTCCTCCCAAACTGAGCCGCCAGGTCGTGCACGTCCTGATTCGACTCGAAGCCAAAGCGCGGGCCGTTGCCTCCGGGAGGTGGCAGGGGCGGTGCGCCGCCGCCGCTCGCGGCTGATCGCGCGCGCAGGTTCGCCTGGATCTGCTGCTGAGCGGCGTGCCGTTGCTCATACGCCGATGCGAGCTGCTGTGAGTTGCCCTGTTGCTGCTGCTGGGCGTTGGCACGCAGCTGGGCCTGATAGAGTGCCTGAGCCTGCGCCTGGGCTTGCGACGCCGGCGGCGGCGGGCCGTACGGGGACCCTCCGGCGCTGTGGCTGGGCGAGTAGCCACGAGCTTGACCGCCGCTGCCGTAGGGCTGCTCAGCGAGGATGGCAGCCTGCCTGGCCTGGGCGATCAGCTGCTGCTGCAGGTTCTGCGCTTGCTGTTGGTCGGCAAGACGAAGATAGCATGATGATTGGCGTCAGCCTCGCGAGTCTGGAGCAAGCAATGCAGCAAGAGGAGAGACGGACTTGGATCTTGAGCAGTTGCTCCATTTGAGCCTCGACTTCACGCTGCTGCTGCTGTGACTGGAGCGCCTGCAGGATCTGCAGCTCCGACATGCCTCGACCGTTTTGCAGGCCGGCGTTTCCCTGCTGCTGGGCCAGCTGAAGCGCGACCCGCACAAGCTCTTGATGCTGGCGGTCGAGTGCCTGCTGCTGCTGCTGTTGTTGCTGTTGATGCTGCTGCTGCTGTTGCTGCTGCTGGAACATGGCCGCAGCACCGCGGTCGTTGTTGCCGCCGCCCCCGACAGAGCCACCGCTGGCACTCGCGCGCTGGCCACCGCGCGAGCCGCCGTACGGGTAGACGCCAGCGTTGAGAGCCGCCATCTTGGCCACCATCTCCTCGTCCTCGTCGTCGTCGTCAAAGCTCGGGCCGAGCGTGTGCTCGCTCGACGGGTAGCGCTGCTGCCGCTGGGGGACGTGCGGCGGCAGTCGAGGGCCTGAGGACGAGGCAGTCGACGTCGACGACGACCGGCGGGGCCCTTGCTGCTGCTGTTGCTGTTGGAGCAGCTGTTGCTGGGCGTCGAGCGAAGGGTAGCCGCCGTTGCCGCCCCCGTAAGGGCCGTTGGGCGGCGCGGGCGACGTGCGCAGGTTGGCAAGTAGCGCGGCCCGCGATTGGTTGGGTGAGATGCTGAGCGGGGGGTATGACATTGGTCGACGAGGACTTTGTCGGCTTCAGAGAGACGAGCAGGCGATGAGGGCGAGGGCGCCGAGAGGTTGTGGATAGTGCCGTCGGCGGGAAAGTGACCAGGCTGTGATCACGTGACGCTCGTTGAGGCTTGACGGTTCGAATTTGGCGTTCGCTTCTTGCTTAGAAGGACAAGGTGTAGAGGCAGATGGTGGGTGTCGTGTCGTGGTCGGAGCGGGTTGGGGAGATGCCGGGTAGGAATGGGAGGGGGTACGTGCGCGTTCTCTGCAGGGACGCGTGCAAGCGGGGCAGGTCGCGCGGTCAGCGCCGGGCCGCAACGAGATGAGCAGCATAGGACAAAGGCACTCACAGGTCAAATTCGTGAGCGTGGTATACGGTCGAGCGGAGCGACTGGGACGGCCGGAAAGGAGGCCAGAGTTGCGGGGGGTGGGTGTTCGGCGGCGGGGCGATCAAGGACAGGAGGTGGTGGTGGTGGTCGAGTTATAGATGCGAAAGAGGACCGGCGACTGGAGGCAAGAAAGGCCTTCGAGCAAAGCCAAAAGGAGCGAAGCTAGGAGCGCAGAGGCACGAAAAGAGACGGTCAGGCAGTGTCAGGGCTGAAGACGGCGAGCGAGGTGCAGGTGATGCCGGCAGGCTCCGTCGAGCCCTCGGACCAAAGGCAAAGCCGACGCACCAGTAGGCGAGAAAAAGCGCCGGCGGGCTAGAGGCCGAAGCAGTTCGCGAGTAATGAGGACAGTCGAATACGTGCGAAGTTGTGCTGCTCGGTCCAGGCTCGGCAGCGAAAGGGTGGGAGGGGAGACGGCGGTGCGAGCGTTGATGGCGACGAGCTGGGGAGGACTGTCTTTTTGAGGCGGCGAGGGCAGGGTTGAGGGTCGAGATGGTTACAACGGGGGCGGCGTGCGGTCGTGGTGTTTTGGAGATCTGAAGAGCCGGCGTGCGGGTATGCGTTGAGAAAGACCGACGCGTGCCCAGCCGGTCGGAGAAGGAGAGGTAGAAGGTGGGTGAGGGACGGGAGGAGGAGGGCAGAGGGACGAAGAGCGACGGACCTGTGGGCCACTCCCCAGGTCGGGAACCAAGCCCAAACCAGAGGGAAGCTAGAGCGTTTTCGGAAATCCCTTTGCCCGTCGAGTCTGTCCCGCTGCAGCCACGTCGGCCTGCACCACTAGAGCTGACATGGACCTGACCAGCTGGCTGATCCATCGCTGTCGCAGTGCGTGCCGCATCTGAGCGCATCTCCCTTGGTCGGCCTTGCGCTGAGAGTTGGGCGAGCGGCTGTCGGCCTCGCGCGCTGCGGAACTCGGACCTCATCGCTCACTCACTGATCAACAGGGGCGAGCGAGTCTTGAGTCGTCGCATGGACCTCTGGATCACCCAGCCTATCTCCTCCTCGCTGCAGGCCGTCGTCGCCGAGCGAGTTTGCTGATCCTTCCCTTCAAGATCCTCCGTCCGTCTTTGTTCCTGCCCTGCCTCCGCTTCCTCTCGTCGGCTCGTCCCACTGCTTCCTTTTGTCGCCCGTCGCTCTCCGGCCAAGCTAGCGCTCAGAGTTGGTCACGCAGCCCTCCTGCGCCTTTGAAGGCTCTGAAGCCCAGCTGCTGGAAGACGCTCTTGTTCCGTGCGGTCCTCTTCTTTTTCAACTTCGCACCGGCCGCATCCTTTCCTTTCCTTCGCGTCACCCACCAAGAGAGCCATACCGGACCTCAATCCCATCGCACCTTTGCGTCTCCTTCAAGACGGGCCCAACTGTCTTTCTCCTTCCCTTCTTCTTTTTCACCCACGCACCTTCGTCCATCGTCAGAGGCCCCGGCATGCCACTCATCCCGACTTCCACGCACCGGTCGACGTCCTCCTCCAACCTCGTCAATCTTCACCCACGCCCGCAGCCGTTCGACGCCCCCTCGCCTGCCTCGAGCGCGTCGTACCGCATCTCATCGAGGCCGCCGCTCGCCAGACGTCGGTCAGCCACTCGACTGACGTCTCTAGAGCCGATGAGGTCGCCCAGCATCGAGAGCAGGCCGCCCCTGCCGCCACCGCCACCGGTATCGACCGCGTCGAGGCCGTACCTTCCCCGCCGACGGACGGCCGGCGATTTGCCCGTAACCTCCCCGAGCCTCTCTCCAGGTCGCTCGCGCTCATCTCACCCTGCCGAGGGAAGCGTTTCGCGCGACCCCAGCCGGCGCCGTCGACCGCCCAGCACAAGATCCGTCGCCGCCGCCGGAGTCGCGCTCGACGTCCGTGCGGGCCACTTTCGCTTCCGGACGGACGGGGCCTTGGGCAAGGGCGCCTCAGGGACGGTCTTTGCTGGCATCGACGAGCGCACGGGCAGGGCGGTCGCAGTCAAGGTTGAGCCGTATGTTCTTCGCACTCTGTCGCCCTCGTCCTTCCGGTTCGGTCGTTGCATTTCGAAAGGGCTAACGGTCGCCCAATCGTCCGCTCTTGGCGATCTCCGTGTAGCGTCACTGTCGACCCCAGCCGGTCGCAGCTCGCCAACGAGGTCTCCGTCGTGCACAAGCTCGCCGGTGGGGTCGGCATGCCGCGGTTCGTCCCGCCCCCGCTTGCCCTCTTCTTTTTCTCGTCAGCCGTCGCTGACACGCGCCGGCCTGCTGTCCTCATCCGGCTTTTGACCCCAGGTTCCGCGGCTGGTCGCTCGTTCACCTCCCACTCTACCCTCCCTTGTCCTCCGCCTCCGCTCCCACCTCGCCCTCGACCTCGCGCGCCTCATCCCCGCTCTACCCACGGGCTACGCCACAAGCCCAGTGGTCCGATTGCGCTCTCCTAATCACGGACCGCCTTGGACCGAGCGTCGCGGCCGCCGTGCGCGCGCGCGGGCGACGACCTGAACTCGAGACGCTCCTCCGGGTCGGTGCGCAGCTAGTCGAGCGACTTGAGTTCGTCCACAAACGAGGCTTCATCCACCGAGACGTCAAGCCGTGCGTCGTCTTTTTGCGGACCTGCCCTTTCTCGTGCCAGACGCTGCGATCACTTACAGCGTCCTCTCTCTCTCTCTCACTCTCTGGCGCCCACCTGACAGTGACAACATCCTGCTCGGCCTCGGCGAGCGCAGCGTCGGCACGCTCCACCTCGTCGACTTTGGACTCGCACAGCCGTATCGGCCGGCGACGCTTGGCGGCGGGCCCTATCTCGACCCTGCGCACAGCGGGCGCGTCGTCGGTACACGTTCGTCCTCCCTTGATGCTGATCCGGTACTCAACGTAGGCTGGCCCTGACTGGCTCGACGGACCCTGCTGATCGTCTCTTACCATCCCTCTCAGACCTCTTTATGAGCCGCAATGCTTCTTGTGGCCTCGAGTCGACCCCGCGCGAGTGCGTCTGACCGTGTCAGACTCTCGCACGCACGTCTCGGAGTGTGCTGACTCGACCGACCTCACAACTCTCTCTCTCCTAGCGACCTCGAGTCTGTCGGGTACATTTTGCTCTGGCTGCTCGGCCCGCTTCCCTGGACGGGCCTCACCCAACAACTTGACCTGGCGACCTCGGCCCTCGCTCACGCCGACGCCTTCCACGCCGGTGTCGAGCGCCCACTGTCGGCCGAAGCCCTCGACCTCGTCCGTCATGTCGAGCGCGCCAAGGAGCGCGTCGTCCGCCGGCTCGTCGAGTCGTCGACGGCGATGCGCGCCAGGCATGTCAGCGACCCCGGCCGCCCGGGCGAGGCCGCCATCGCAGACTACTTTCGACGGCTGGCAGGGTTGAAGGCGCACGACGTGCCCGACTACCGGTGCGTCCCTCGTCCGCCCGGCGTCGCTCGCTCGCCCTTGCCTCCATCACTGACCAGCGCCGACATGCTCACGACAGGGCCCTGCGCGACATCTTCGTCCGCTATGCGCTCGCGAGCGGCTTTGCGCGCTCTGGCCCGGCCGTTTTCTAAGCGCCTGAGACACACCACTGCATTCGGCTCCCCGCTATGCCCTTCCCTTGACCCCCCCACGCTCCCGACCTATCGCACGCGACCAGCGCGCACCTATCCTCCACTTGTCTGCTTGGGTTCCTTGACCTCCCTCCTTCGCTCACTCGACCACTTAGACGACATTCCCCCGGACCACCACCGTGCAACCACCCCCTCCTTCCACCTGTTCCCTGACTCACGACGGATCACTTCATGCCCACTCTCGCCAGCTTTTGACGATTCACGACCTCTGAACGACTTGCGCGGGAGGGACTTGCGATGGCATCACCTCGGGCGGCACAAGGACAGTCATGGACCAGAGAAAGATGGGAGATCTGGACAGCGCAAATTGGGAGTGACTCAGTCCGACAATTGTCTGGGGGCAGAGGGCTAGAGGGACGGCATGGGGGCTTCCAGCTGCGGCGGCGGCATCTGCGAGTCTGGCGGTTGGCTCTTGACGACAGCGTGGAACGGATTGTCGGCCCGCTTCTTGCGCTTCTTCCTGTCCTTGCCGCGAACCTTGTTCTGCGCCGTCTGAGGGGAAGAAGGGGCGATACCGAGAAAGTCCTCGAGCGTGGCGAGCGGCGGTCGGCGGTCCGGCGGCGGCGGGCGGTCTGCCACGGGCAACAAAGGATCAGGGTGCATGGTCAGTACGTGGGCGGTCAAGGAGCTCAGCGTGCGAGATAATTCGAGGGTGCCTCACACCTGAGGGCGGGTGACGGCCCATAGAGGCCCTCGAGCCGGGCGAGCGTACGCCGCTTGACGTTCTCCGGGACCGCCATGGTTGACATGGCCTCGACGACCCTGAGCCAGCCGCCGGGTTCGGCCTCGCGCTCCTTTGCCCGCTGGCGCGCCCGTTCACGCTCAGAATAGTTGCCGACGGACGAGGTCGCGTCGGCGACGGCGAGGAGCGCGCTGTCGAGGAACGCCATTGTCGAGGCGACGAGCGCCGGCGCGTGCGGGCGCAGGAGCTCGGACGGCGGGTCACCCGCGCGCAGGTGGGCGTTGGCGAGCGCGATGACTTCATCAGGCAAGCTGAAGGAAGGCGGCGGTGGCAGCTGCGACATGTGCACGGGGAACAGCGTGAAGTTGCTCTGCGAGTGGACCTTGGGCAGGGGCGGAGGCAGCTGCTGCAGCGAGGCCGACGCCGAGGTGCTGGGCGGCGGGGGGCGCGACAGGACCCGCATGGGCGGCGGATCGTCGTCGACGTCTGAGTCGACGTCCATGGGTGCAGGCTCGCGCTTGAGCGGCCCGCCGACGTCAGCCTGGTCTCGGTCCCGGTCGTCGTCCGCTGCGACTGCCGAGATGGGAGCCGCCGGCCGGGCGAGGGCCGACAGCAGCCCGGCTTGCAGCGACCGCGCGTGGGCGTGCTGCAGCGACGCCAGCAGGTGCCGATGATCCCTGAGCTCGTTCTGGTGCGAGATGGGCCGGTCCTCCGTGTCGGACGTCATAGTTTGCCCTCTCAGTCGAGCTACTCTTGGAGACTGCTCGAGGGAGCAGGAGGAGGGGGGAGTGAGTCGGCTGCTGCTGGGCACTGGGCGTTGGAGGGCACGTCGAGGAACTGTCGACCGGTCCAACTTGGACCCTTGCTCCTCCGACGTCGACAACCGTTCCTCACCTCCTCCGCCACCTGCAATTGTCAGTGATGAGCCCAGGATGGCCGCTCCGACCCCTTCGACGACGCCGTTGAAGATTGCAAGCCGATTCGCCCACCTCGCGTTCCGGCCGAGTGGCCAGCAGCAACCCTCCTCCTCAGCTGCGGCTGCGCGGGATGTCCGCGACCCGACACCGCTCGCCAACGACACCCCTATCGACCTCTCTCCGACAAAATCTGCTGCCGGATCGAACGCCGTCAAGCCGTCTCGGAGCTCTCCGTTCTTCAGCGCCAGTGCGCCCGAGGTCAAAGAGGAACCAGGGGCCGATGGCGGACTGAGTCCCTCAAAGCAAGTCCGACGGCCTTCTCCTTTGCTCCTCTGTCCGCAGCGGCCACGCCCGAGCTGATCTGCGATCCTTGCCTTAGGAGCGGCTACTTCTCGCCGACAACGAAGGCGCCGTCCAGGAAACGTAAGGCATCGACAGCAACGGAGCCAAAGCAAAAGAAAGAAGCCTACGAGGATGACCTTCAGCTACCGCCTAAAAAGCAGTTCGCGCCCGTCCGGCCTTACGTTGCGCCAGAGGGCAAGTACGCGAGCCTTAGCACCATCAGCGACAAGCTGTCCGTCCTTCTCCTCGCGTATCTTGCTATGACTTGCAGAAGATGCTGATCGAATCTGCGGTTCCACCTCATAGGACGCTGGAGAATGACATCTGCTTCTGCGGCATCAAGTGCGCTTGCGCGCGCTCCTCCTGATGTCTGTCTGCCCACGTGGCGACTCGCGCACTGATGCGCTTCTGGCTCTCTGTCCTCTCACAGCCCGGGTGTCTCGTCGTCCCAGCGAGGCCACCACTATGCCGGTCCCACAAATGTGTGTCTTCTGTCGGTCGCACCGCCGGAATGCCGCGTTGCCGATGTCCTGCTGCTGACTTCCCGTCACCCTCGCCTGCCGCCGCCGCCAGCGCTTCTGGCCCGTCATCCACAACTCCGGTCCGTCCACACCTACATTCCTAGCATTCCTCTAGAATCATCGGCTCACCTTATCTCCACCTATCGAAAGGCATCATACCCGACGTAGTCACGTACAAGGATGATGCGCGCCTGCCGAAGGACTACAACCTCGGCCTGACAAACCTCGTCGACCGCCCGACGACGGCCGCGTCTGAGCTGTCGGTAGCGGCCGACATGCGACCGGGCGTGCGCACGCTCCTAGACAAGATCCTAGCCTTCCGTCCACAGATTGTCTGTTTTGTCGGCAAGGAGATCTGGCAGGAGTTCCGCTTTGTCGTCGCCGCTGCCCAGCGGCTGCGGACCGGCCAGAGCAAGGGCGATCGCAAGGGCCAGGTCGAGTGGAACGAGCCCCGCCAGTGGAAGGTAGTTCACCCGGGCGAGCACGGCGTACGCGAGACGTACTTCTGGGTCGTCTCGAGCACAAGTGGCCTCTGCCGGGACAAGGTGCGGCGCGATATGCCCTGAATCTATTCGGTGTCGCAACCAACCGCCTGCTGAACCACTCATCTGTGCGCCTTTCTTCGGCAGATGGAGCAGCGCCTCGAGTCATGGAGCAGGCTCAACGACTTCAAGCGTGAGATACTCAGCCGTCGAGCCTTCAACCCAGCTTCGATCGCGGCCACGCCGATCGGCGAGTGGGACCTCGCCTCCTTTTCGGTTGTCGACGCGGACGCGGTCGCAGAGTGGGTCGACCTGTGGACTGCCAAGCTTGCACTCAAGACGACGTCGGGGGATGGCAAGGCCAAGTGATCCAATGATTCCATGCTGATCGTGGTCCACGCAGTCTGAATCCGTTATGTGACAGTGCAAGGGTAAGGGAGATTCTGGGGAGGAGGGTTGCCAATCTGTCCCTCGTCAGAGCGGGCTGTAGCCGCTGACCCCCTCGGCCCGAGCGAGGTCCCTGCGCATGGCCCTGCGCGACTCGTCGGCGCTGTCACGCTCGCCGTCCGACATTTCGCGGCTGAAAGCGCCGCTGTTGCTGTCCTCCATCAGCCGCTCCCGATCGCCCTTGCCCTTGATCCCCCAGCTGGCGGCAGCAGCCGGCAAGGTATTGCGCGACTGGCGAAACAAGTCGGCGCCGCCCTCGGCGACCTGACCAAACGCCCTGACTGAATGCTCAAACGTCCCGCGCAGGTGATCCTCCGGTCGGAAGCCCGACGAGAGGCGCGACGACAGGGACGCGTGCCGCGAAACGCCGCTGGATGGGCGCGACGACGGGTACGTCGGCTTGTTGGTCGACGAATTGCGTCGGAGGGGCGGCGGTGGCGGTGGAGGAGCACCCTCGAACGACGAAAGCCGTCGCGACAGCGGGAACGGATACTCGGCCGCCGGATCCGCAAAGACATGCGCGGGCGATGATGCGGCCGATGACGACGCCGTCGTCGCCTGCGACGTGCTTCGCCCGAACGTATGCGACCCGACTGCAGGTCGTTGCTTGGACCCTCCGATGGCGGTCTGGGGTTTGCCAAAGCCGATCGAGGCGTTGACCGTGCCCCACTTGCTGCCGCTGCTGCCGCCGGCGCTACTGTCCCGACCGCCGCTGTGATGCGTCTTGACTGCCGCTCTTGCCGGGCCGCGTTCCTTGGTCGGCGACGACGAGCCAATGACCTCGAACCGTCGCTCCTTGTCAGGTGCGTGTACGGCCTGGTGTCGGGCGTCCTCGGCCGCAGCGAGAGACTGATGAATCAAGGCGGTCGTCTTGAAGGCGCTCGCGACCTTGTCTGGGAAAGCGGCCGGCTTGGGCGGGCGCGAGGGCGGCGGGGCACGCTGCTTCTTGGGCTGAGGCACGAGCGGAGGCGCTGGACGACCAGGCGCGAGCGACCGAATGGGATGGGACAGAGAGCCGGACGAGGAAGACGACGACGACTGAGGGAAGCTTTGGCGGGACGCTTGGTCCCGCGCAGGCAGAGGCGGCGCCGTGGCGGACGACATTGTCTTAGCCGTCGACCCGGACGCCGGGCGCGGAGGGAGGGGCGGCGAAATGGGCGACGCTGGGTCCTGACCGTCCGACAACGTGCGGTACAGCTCTGGGCTGAGCATCCCAGCCACGGCCGAGGACGGGACCGACTGAAGGCGCGACCGGAACGGATTGAACGACGCGCCGCTGACGCTCCTGCTGTCGTCTGCCGCTTGAAACGGCGCCTGTTGGGAGTCGAATGCAGGTGATCTGCCCATCGACGCGGGGTAGGTTTCCGACCTTCGAGGGGTCGTGCGATCCCCCCTCGCCGCCGCCGTCTGCCAGAGGGGCTGGCGTCCCGTCGCGGGCTCCTGCTCGTTCTCGTCCGAGGACGAGTCAGAACTCGACGACACGCCATCGTCCGCCACCTTGTGCAGGTACTCTGCGTCCGAGAATGTCATCCCTTGGGGCGAGTCGCTGAAGAGGTCGACAGCGGCGGGCTCTCGAGCTGCATGCGGTGGACGGCTGACGGGCGGCGGCAGCTGACGGGCGGACGCGCGGCGCGGAGGGGGCGGTGAAGGAGGGGGCGTCACACCGCCGATGGCAGGCGAAGCCCTCGTCGTCGCCTTCTGGTTGGTCGACGCCCGCCGTTGGACGTGTTGCGGCGGTGGGGGCGGCTTCGCATGCTTCTTGGCGAGGTACTCGTCGAACAGCGAGGGCGACGGCGCCTGGACCAGATCGGCAGGCGGCGATGCTGAGATTGATAAGAAGCTCAGGCATCAGTGCGACAGCCGCGATGCGCTCAAGGTCACCTGATCAGGGTGCAGGTGAGGGGAGGCACGCACCTTGGCGGAAGGCGAGGTCGACGCCCTCGGTGCGCGTGTCGCGACCGGCCGACGCGTGGGCGACGAGACGGAGGATGACGAGCACCTGGGCGGCAGTCAGCGGCGGCAACGCTCGCAGGTGCGACTGGGTCGAGTAGCGTGGCTCGATCGTTCTGTGCGACGGGTGGAAGGAGGCGAGGATCTGTCGCCGAAGAGGCAGCCAGCAGCTCTCAGATGGTCAGCTCGAACGTCCGGCAACAGGGGTGCCACGATCCCTCGCAGATCATGATGAGCTTGCGACGACGCGAGCGGGTCCCACTCACGTCCTCCCAGACCTCTTCTGGCACCTGCAGTCGCTCCAGCAGCAGGCGTCCAACATCGTCCACCCGAGCGGTTTCGTCCAGCGCTGCGCCTTCCTCGTCGTTGGCGGTGGGCGAGCCTGCGGCCGGCGGCAGGAGCTCGCGCAGCCACCGCTTGAAGGGGGGGAACTCGTCCGGCGAGAGCTGCGATGGAGAGACCATGCGACGTCAGTCGTGTCCTCGCGCCGGCATCGCCCATTTGACCCAGACGCTGGACGTACCGCCGAGTAGTGTAGACAGAGCGGGCGCCTCATGATCCTGTTGTAGATAGAGACGGCCGGGATAGGAGGTGGTGGTGGAGGAGGGGGAGGGGGAGGTCGAGGAAGACGGCAGCCTCAGCCGAGACGCCGCCAGCGCACTTGGCCCTGCCCCTTTGGCGCCCGACGACCACACACTCGCAAGCCTTTCCCTTCCTCCTGGTCAGTCGTCGCTCCCACCCTCCTGCTCTCCCGTCCTACTAC
Source organism: Cystofilobasidium bisporidii (assembly GCA_014825535.1). Classification (NCBI taxonomy): domain Eukaryota; kingdom Fungi; phylum Basidiomycota; class Tremellomycetes; order Cystofilobasidiales; family Cystofilobasidiaceae; genus Cystofilobasidium; species Cystofilobasidium bisporidii. Next base: position 71,522 of record MVAK01000051.1, on the reverse strand, counting down.
CCTGACATTCTCGCCTCTCACCTGCGCTCGCTGGCGGGATCACGACAGTCCCTCGCCGTCTCGCCTTCCTCACTCGTCCGACCCCCCCGCACTCGCCAGCAGCCCCCGCAGCGCCGGTACCCCACCCGACCATCTCCCCCCTACACCTCATCTTGGCCGACTCGCAGCATGCCGGACAGCATCGTGCCCCTCAGCCTGGACCCAAGAGAGCCTCCGCCGTGAGTGTTTCCCTCCCTCGATCAAGCTTGGGTCGCGAGATCTGCCTCCCGTTGCAGGGAAGGAGGGTCCGCCGCGCCGTCGCCGGCGACGCCGAGCGCCGCCGTCACCATGTTTGGCCTGCTGCTCTGGACGGGAGGCCCACCAGAGAAAGCAGGGCATTGGAGCGGGCCATCATGAGAGGACGGCTTGAGGACGACTCGTCTTCTCGAACCCTTTCCCCACAGAGGACAGCTCAAGCTGACTTTGGACTGGTCCGCTGCTCTGGTCGTGTCGCTAGCACCGCGTCGCCCCGGTCGACGTCGCGGCCGCCGACGCGATCCTTCACGCCTCACTCGTCTCGGCCGGCCTCACCGCACCCACCCAGCCACCTCTCGCTCCCAAGCATCGGAGGCGGCGGCGGTCTCCCTACCCGCTCATCAGACGTCGGCTCGTACCCGCCCTCACCCATCTCGCCCAGCGTCAGCAGTCATTTCGCGCAGCATGGCCGCGAGGAGGGCGAGGACAGCTCAATCTTTGAGCGGGACGTCGAAACTGCCGTGCCCCTCTCGCTTACGTCGGCGACGTCGTCCGTTCCCCCGACCGCGGCCGTGACAGCGCCGCCGTCGCCGACCACGTCGCCGCTCGGCGCGAGCAAGGTTGCCCACCACCACGCCGCGTCGGCCTCGACCGCGACCGCGACCGCGCCAACGCACCTGCACCACCCGGTCACACGCGCCTCGGTCATCGACAGGATCTTCCCGACAGTCCTTGGTGTGTCCCTTTGACTGTTTCTGCTGCGGTCTCGCCCAGTCCTCTCCTAACTTGTCTGGTCTGCAGCTAACCGACCGATGTCTGCCCTTGCGCCCTATCCCCAGATGACGCGGTCGAGGCCCTGACGTCGTCCTCGCAAGGCGGTGGCGACGTCTTTGTCGTCTCGGCCTCACAGAGTCCGTCGCGCGACCACTCACCCTCGCGCATGTTCCGGCGCGAGGCGAGTCCCAGAAGCTCCAAGGAGCTGCGCGATCGCGACCGGCGCGAGAGCGGCGTCTCTCTCCGCGGCCAGGCCGACAAGCTGCTGCACGCCACGTCGGACGCCGAGGCCGGCGGCCCGCCCAATTCGCCGCCATCATCGCCCGAGCCCCTGTACTCAGCCGGCTCACTCGATGGCCGCCTGTCGTCGCTCTCGCCGTCGCACTCGCCCCGACCGGGCAACTCGCCGATGCAGTCGCCGAGGCTGTCGGCCCAGGCGCTCCATCTACCCTCGCCCCATTCGCCGCCGTCGCCCGCCGCGCCCGCCTCGCCGCACGGCGCGCTTGCTGCTCAGCCGCACAATCTGAGCTTTGTCTCACCCCAGGATCTCATCACGTCACCGCCGCTGTCGACCCAGTCGCTGTCGTCCATCACGTCGGGCGCGTCGCTCCTGCCGTCCGTCAGCGGCGGCGGCAGCACCGACGGCAGTGGCGGTCCGGACGTCTGGAGCCCGTCATCCCAGTCGGGCTCGCCGGCGCCGACAGGCCGAGGCGGCGCGCACCGGAACCCGTCCGCGGGTGAGTGGGAGCGCGGCGGGCTCGGCAAGGGTCTGGAGGATCGCCTCGAGGAGCTCGCCGTCAGGGAGGCGGAGGACCGCCAGCCTGAGGCGTCGGCCTGACCCATGTGCTCTTTGTGGCGCGCGCACAACCTTTTTGTATTCCATGCTGAGCATCTAATCAGGACGACTGAAGGACGAGAGATGGACAGAGCGAGAGGGCAAGCAGGAGGCGAGTCGAGGGCGGCGTACAGCTAGCGACGGATACATACAACAGAGGCGCAAGAGTTGGTAGTTTTCGGGAAATTGGGAAATTGGCAGGACGGGTTTTAGCTGGCAGCGGCGTCCTTCTTAGCATGGTCCTCGAGCTGGTCTTCGTCCATACACGGCTCGGCGCCGTCGTCCGAGTCGCCAGACGAGTTGACCTTGAGCCGCTTCTTCTGGCTCACCTGAGCGAGCGTCTCCTTGAAGTGGGCGATGTTCTGACGGGGCAAAGCAAAGCGGGCGGGGCGTCAACAACCGCGGCGCTCAACGTCGTAACCCACAGGCTCCAACCGACGGACGACGTACCAAAGGCTTGGAGAGGAAGGCGACAAAGCCATTAGACGCGCACTCGTCGCGGTGGAACGCGTCCGAATTGGCTGTCAGCGCGACGATCATTGGGTGGTCCTTGGTCCGCGTGCTAGAGAAGATGGCGGCGGCGGCGCTGAAGCCGTCCAGGACGGGCATCTGTCGGAGGGCAGAGCGAGGAGGACGAGACCGTCAGCAAGGGCAGGAGCAGGCAGGCAATCGAAGGGCGTTGCGCTTCGGACTTACCTGCAAGTCAAGCAGGATCAGCTCATAGGGCTTCTCTGCGGCGGCCTCGACCGCCTGCCGGCCGTCCGACGCCGTGTCGACGTCCGAGTAGCCGAGCGCGCTCAAAATCTTGAGCCCGACCGAGACGTTCACGGGATTGTCGTCGACGAGAAGGATGGTCTCCAAGGGATGTTCAAGGGCGAAACCCTTGTTGAGCGAGCCAGCCTTGGTCGGGCCGGGGAGGCGACCGTTGTTCTTCTTCCGCGGGACAGCCCCGACGGCGTCCTCGTCGCGTTGACAGGCCCGGTAAAGGGCGAGTGCCTTGAGCGGCCGCGAGAGAATGCTCGCGTGCGACACCTCGAGACGGCTGGCGTCGGCAGCGGCGTTGATGATGCGAGGGAGGATGCGGATCTGGGAGTCGCAACGAGTTGCCAGATCCAACAGGCAGGCAGAAAGCTGTTTGTCAGCGAGGCGGTTGCGAAGAATGACAAAGGGGCGACAGCCACGGACCGTGGCCTTGGGCTGCAATTTGCGCATGACTGGAATTTGGCCGACGTCGACATTTTCGGGCGACAGCAGGAGGACATCGTAGCGGATCGTCTCGCCCGGTCGGTCCGGGTCGGGCTTTCGCAGCACGCCGAGCTCGTTTTTGAGACTGTTTCCAACGTCACTCGACTCGGTGTCGACCGTCAGACCGAAGGCCTCGAGGTTCATCACGAGCGAATCGCGCAGCGTCGGCGGTGGACAATACAGCAGGACACGTCGGGGTGTGCTGCCGGTGTAGATCTGGAAACTGTACAAGTGAACAAGAGGGAGGAGGGGTGAAGGGTAGGGAGAAAAAGGCGTCAGCGAGAGTGGGCTCGCGGCCTCGCACCAGATTGAATGAATCGGACGTGCTGGCTCGGCGACGGATGCTCGTCAAACTTGGCCTTGAAGCTAAATGAGAAGGTCGATCCTTTGCCGACCTCGCTTGTGACCCAGGCGTCGCCGCCGAGCGCGCGAGCGAGCTGGCGCGAGATGGACAGTCCGAGACCAAAGCCTCCATGGCTGCGAAGGATGCTCGCGTCGGCCTGCGTGAAGCTCTGGAAGACTGGAGAGAGAGAAGCGACGAGAGGCGACACGCGCAAGGGTCGTCAGCAGCGAAGTCGATCGGCAGCGAGGGTCCAGCAGGACCAATTACGCACGTCGCTTCTGCTGCGCCTCGCTGATGCCCGTTCCGCTGTCCTCGACCGAGACCTGGACCATCGGCTCACCGGCGGCATCGACGCTTTGCGCCCAGCGCACTTTGATGAAGCCGAGATTTGTGAACTTGACGGCGTTGCTGAGGAAGTTGAGGATGATCTGCTTGATCTTGAAGGCGTCGCCACGCAGAGTTGGGACGTCGCTCGAGACGGCCGTGTCGCACACAAGCTCCAGATCTTTGCGCTGCCCGCGAGCGGCGACCGCATCAAGTGCTTGCTCGACAACGTCGCGCAGGCTAAACTCAATCTGCTCTAGATCCTGCACCCCGCTCTGCAGTCGCGAGTAGTCCAGGACCTGCAAGAGGAAACGAAGACAAAACCGGTCAGCGTGGCGAGGACGACTGAGATCGGAACACAGGGGTGCGGATGGACCTGGTTGATGAGGCGGGAGAGGTCCTCGCCGCTGCTTCGAACTTGCGCAAGCAGCCCTAATTGAAGGTCGTCGAGGTTCTCGCTCGTCTCAAGGACAGTCACGAGCCCGAGAACGCTGAACAGGGGCGTGCGCAGCTCGCTAAGAACGGTCAGGATTGGTGGATGCAAGTCGGTCAGCGCTGAGCTTAAGGCACACCCGAGATACGCCAAATGAGCGGACAGAGAGACGCACTGAGAGACTACCGAGAGGAACGAGCGCTCGGCCTCCAGGGCCTGCTCGAGGGCGGCCGTCCTCTCGGACACGGTCGCCTCGAGGCTGCGCCGCGTCATGGACGAGTCGAGCGAGATCGAGGCGACGTTGATGAGGGCCCCGACGACCTCAGCAGAATTGGAACCCTCGGTGCTCAGATCGAGGAGGAACTCAGCGCCGGAGAGAAAGAGGACGCCTTGGCCGGCCTGTAGCGCAATGCCTACAAAGGCGCTAGGCGGGCGACGCTTGAAGAAGGTGTCCAGGAGTGTCGTCTGACCTTGCTGACGCGAGGACACCGAGGCCCCCTTTGAGTCGATGTCGAGCATGGTGTCGGCGGGCGCAAGTGATGAGGCCAGCGGAGACGACAGCGGAACCTCGTACGCCTGCACGTGATCAAAGTCGCCCGAGCAGCGCAAGAGCAGATCGCCCGACCCGCCGACGCGGAGCGCCAGGGCGCCGAAGCTGTAGCGCAAGCGACGACATCGCGAAATCGGTCAGCCTTCGCTCTTCTGAAGAGCGGAGCACGGTAAAGGAGGACGCACTCTGCGCGAGTGAACTAATTAAGAAGAAAGGGGCGGGCAATGACCATGCAGCGAGTCAGCCGATCGCTCTCAGCAAGAAGCAGGGGTCGAGCAAGCGAGATGAAGAATCTGGACGACCACTCACCTGCAAGATAATCCTCATCAGTCGCACGACCAGGACGCCTGGGTCAGGCTCACCGGCGATCAGGACCAAGCTTCGAAGAACGGTCGAGAGCTTGAGCCGAGAGTCGAGCTGGTCATCTAACTTTGGCAGGTCGTCCGTTGGGGCGATGGCCATCGGCACGGACGCGGGGACGGCGATCCGGGTCGCCGGGCGCCTGGCAGGTAGCGAGATGGGCTGCAACGACGCAGACATCTGTGCGAGCTGCGCCTCGAATCCTTCTCCGGCCAGCCTGGCGAGACCAAACGCGCCGGCCCGCGAGGCGCTGGCAAAAGCTGCTGAGGCGTACCCAAACGCGAGCCTGGCGCTGCCAGAGCATTCCAGCAGCAGCTTCGCGTAACGCGAGAGGAGCGCATTGGACCAGCCGTCATAGCCGGCTGCGGGAGGCGACATGCGAGAAGATTGCGTCAGCTCGAGGTCCCTCAGAGGCAGCAAGGCTAGCGAGGCAGCGTACCATCAACGAGCGAAGCCTAGAGAAACAAGCAAAGAGCGTGGTCAGTCAGGGCAGTGGAGGCCAAGTGGGAGCTCTTCACACACCGAGGTCTCTTCAACCGAGGATGCGCATTCCAAAAGGCCTGATAGCCCCCTGGGAGACGCCTCACGCAACAGAAGCTTCGTCCGGATCAGAGCTATCCGGCAGCTCCAGTCGCGGGCTGGACAGGGGAGGTATCGAGACAGAAGATGTGTCAGGGACGCAGCAGCGCTCGCCACCAGAGCGGGATAAGTCGGGGACGCACTCGCAGTGATGTGACCCAGCTCGTCGATGTCTGCCTGGATGAGCTCCTGCTCTTCCGCCGATCCTCGCTCGGCCCTCCAGAGTGATCGCAGAAATGCCCACTCGTAGTGCAGCTGTGCGCGAGAGTATCGAGGTACCAAGTCAGCACACAGCAAGAGTGGCCGGCCTGAAAGACACCATTGCACAGATCGGACGCACCGGCATCCCAGTCCCTCCAGGGTACGATGCTTCGCCGAGCGCAAGGATCGGCGGAAACGCGTCGTTTGAGGCCTCGAAAAGCAAGGCGGTGTGCAGCTGCAGGGCAGCGGCGGCCAGCGAGAAGAGAGGGTTGGTCGGGTCGGAAAGCTCGGGCGAGCGCAGGTCACCGTTCACGGCTGTAGCAGCAAAACAAGGATCGTCAGTGTAAGGAGCTACAGAAAGCGGGGAAAGGAGTCCGAGGGACGACGCACGATAGTCTCCTGACGAGTCGGCACCTGTCGGGGAGACAAGGTTCTCCCTCGCCTGCCGGACGGCGGCCATAATCGCGACGCACTGCTCGCCGAGCAGCGGCAGCCACGCGTCCCAGCCGGGGAAGTCCGCAAAGAGCTCGTCGCTGGCGGGCCGAGCGCAGAGTCGATCAGCCATGATGGCCGACGACGTGCCGAGAACGAGGGCAAATGCAGCCATCCGGTAGTTGCCGCTGCGAAGCGCTGTGTCCCATGAAGGGCGGTAGCTGATATCGCAGAGGGGCGTCGTCAGGTGGAGCTGGAGGTCTAGCGTGAGCCGCGTGTCGGCCTCGAACGGGCTGCCCGGGCATTTGGCGAGCAGCCGACTGCCGACGGAGTTGAAGACAAACGCCGTCTCCATCTCGAGCAGCGTCGAGCGCTGGTGGCCGTACCAGGACCAGACGTAGGCAGACGCAGCGTTGTGTAGGGTAGCGGGCGAAGTAGCCGCAAGGTGGATGCCAAGCGACGAGACCTGAATCTGCTTGTCCAGCGAACACGTCATGAACGTAGGGTAGATGAAGTGACCGATCAAGCCGAGCAGGGCGATTCGGACAGCGTCCTGCGGCGAACCCGTTCCGGAAGGGAGCTGCAGCATCCCCTCAAGCCGGTCAAAGTCCTCCGCCGTGGAGGGCACCCGGTTATCCGCCTCGAAGGAGTAACCCGCGGCAGCGACCGCCTGCCGAGCGTACTCGACCGACTTTTGGGGCAAGCTCTCTGGATCGTCGTTGCAAAGCGTCAGCAAGGCGGTCTGCCTCTTGGGCGAGAAGAGCAAAGCAAGGACAGGACGCACTCGCCGTCATGCGCACAAGGGCAGTCCAGATGCTGAGCTTCTGAAGCAAGTCCTCGCACCTGGTCAAGGCACCCGCGACCTGATGATTGACGGGCACACGTCAGTCACTCGCAGGAAAAGGCGGGCAGTGGGAGATAGTGAGACGGCCACGAACCTCATCGAGACTCGTATTGGTGACGCGGTGCAGCTTGGTCGAGATCTCGGCCTTGGCCAGCTGTGGATCGGTCAGGCAGAGCATTCAGCCGGCTGCACAGACGACCATGACAGTCGCACGGAGGTGTCACGCACGATGTAGGAGAGGCAGGTCTCGGGATAGCGCTCCCAGGTCTGCGATGCTCCGTAGTCCATCAGCAGCTCAGCTGCTGACAGATACCGATCGGCGCTGGAGATAGAGGTGCGCAAGCTGCCAAGGAACGCGTTCGGAGGAACACAGAGCGTTAGCGGATGACCAGACTCTGAGGTGCGCTGCAGAAGGACGACGACGCACGAGGCCTGTGCGGCCCTACAGACTGAAGAGACGACGTTTCGTATAAACGGGAAGAAAATGAGCGTCAGCGACGTAGCAGTCCCAGGTTTCGAGGTTGATGGTGACGACGCACGCAGGACGCTCAGCTGCGGGTCTTCCGAGTGCGTCCCCAGGCCATCTCGAGCCTCAAGGAGGTTGTCGGCGGCTGCAGAACGGCGTACAAGGTTGTCCAATCAGCCGGGCCGTGCAGCAGAGATCAAAAGAAGCGAATCCCAGACTGACCGTCAAAGAGAAAGCCTGGGTAGTCCTGCAGAAAGAGGCCCATCGACTGGTGAAGATTGCGCCGCTCTTCACCCGGGCTGATTGTCGCCGCGGCCGCTTCACGTAGCTTGTCGTGTGCCCAACGGACTGCTCTCGTGCCGTCGAAGATTAGGATCCCGCGCTGGCTCGCCTCTGCTAGCAGCGGCTCAATCTTGAGCTGCGGGTGGAACGCAGCAAGGAGGGAGATCTAAGAGAGCAGGGGGTTGGAAAAGAGGTTCAGCCAGCCGTGGCGGAAGTAGAACCTTCGCCTTGTCAAAGGGGGGACAACGGACCTCGATGTCGCGTGTCGGCAGAAATGTGAGCGACTGTTCATGTCGAGGATCGTCAGCACGGGAGAAGGGATTGAGCGTTCTGAAGACAGTGCATGCGGACCCACCTGCAGGACCATGAGCGCTTGCGTTGAAACAGAATGGAGGGCTCTCGACACGAACTGATCGATGCCGTCAGCCTGAAGGGGAAAGGGGGCAAGCTCGTCAGGGAAAATCACTAAGGAGGAAAGATGCTCGGATCACGCACCGCGTACGTCGGGAGCGCGCTGAGGTCGACGTTCCAGCAGAGCTGAACGTAGTCGAAGGTGAAGACGTGCTCGACGAGCAGTTTGAGCAGCCGGCGGACGTAAAAGGCGTCTGTAGGAAGCAAGACCAGGGATGGGCGGGGTCAGCCGAGGGCCCGCGTTCCGAGCGAGGAGATGCAGGATGGCTGAGGCACGCACTGCCGCCGGTTTCGCGGAAGATGAATGAGGTCAGGATTGAAGGTGGAGTGTCCCATCGGAATTGAGCCTGCAGGAAGTCGGAGATCGCGGCGGCGCTCAACGGCAAGGCCTCGGCGATGAGGCTGGACTCGTTCGCGAGGCACGAGGCGGGAGGAGGATTGGCCGAGCTGCGGTGAATCGAGATGACGAGCAGATTTTCCAGCCGAGCGCCGTCACTCAGGATCGACCTCCAGCTGTCGCGTAGAACAAGATGCAGAGGGGGGGGGGGGCGCATTAGACGATGCGCGTGCGCAGAGACTACAGGCGACTCGACTCACAGTTGGAGCTCGTCTTGACCGAGCCACTGCGCATCGTCGACGACGATGACTGTCGTAGGGGCGTGCGACGTCAAGAGCCGAAGCAGGCGTTTAAAGGTGACCATCGTACCGCCGAGGACTACACCCAGCGGAAGTGGACGGGCCGGTCGGTCAGCAAGGCAGTGACCGAGGAACGGACGATTGAGGGATTGTGGACGCACAGAGCGACCAGTCCTCGTCAGTCTCAGCCTGCGAGTTGTCTCCGAGCAGCACCTGACGCCATTCCTTCGAAAGCAGCGACGCCAACTTCGGCTGGCCTCGAAGGAGGTCTTGCACCTCTACCTTGCGCGGCCAATTCTGGTTGGGTGTGTGACCAGAGATGCGATGCAACAGATCCTCAAGGATGGCCGTGAAAGACGGCAGCGGCTTGGTCACGTTGGCTGGAGGGGGACAGAATGGCAAACGAAGGTCGCAAGAGGTCAGCAGACCCACGACCGCAGCCCGCGGCGCCGTGCGCCCAGGTGGAGGAGACTCACGGTCGAGCTTGGACCGGACGACAACGACCTCGGGATTCTCCTCTTGCATGTGCGACGTCCAGCGCTCAACCAGCCGGGATTTGCCACTGAGAGAGGCAGGCAACGCCGAGGTATCAGCTGGGCAAAGCGCAGGGGATCACAAACAAATGGGAGGCGACAGACCTTCCGCTCGCTCCAAAGACGTGCCCGATCCTCAGCTTGTTGTTGTCAACCACGTCATAGAAGGCCTCGTCGAGTGCGGCCAGCTGCTGTACCCGGTCGAGGAGCACGTCCTGGTCCTGGTAGCGCGAGACCTGGTTGACGCGGCCGACATGGACAGCCTCAGCCTTCTGTTGACCGCGCGCGACCAGCGCAACCTGCCGCAAATCGGACAGCAAGCCGCGACAGGTGTAGCGGGCTGCGGGCTCATCGGCACAGATGGCGATGATGTCGTGCAGCAGCTTGATGACGGGCGACGGGGCCACCTCTGTCTTAGCCTTCTCCTTCTCGGCAGCCTGCTGGCTCCCTCGTCTGAGGTGGCGATACAGTGCCTCCACGATGCTGAAATCGTCTTTCGGCGGCTGGTCGACCGGCTTCTGGTCCTCGGCCAGCCTATTGCGCGTCGTGGTCGAGAGAAATGAATGCGGATCAGCGCAAAGGCGGCGCGAGACAGGCAAGGCGGGAAATGGGACGCACAAGTTCCTAAACAGAGCGCCGCACGAAAATACAGACGCAGGCTCGCCCTCCCAGCCGTCCTTGGCATTGAACAACTCCCTGGCCATGTAGGTAAGATTGGAAGGGTCGAGGGTGCGATGCTCGATGTAGGCGGCCGAGTGGCTGAGGCTGCCGGCCGGCCGCGCGCGCTCCCAACCGGGCAGCTCGACGACGCCAGCGAACGACCGCAGCTGGACGATCGGGAAACCTCCGGCCGTATACTGAACGCTGAAGTACTCTGGCCGGGCGATGACAAGTGCAAGGTGCCGAGTGTGCAAGGCCGAAGCGATCTTGGCGGTTGGGATGAAGAACGCGGGAGGCGGTCAGACGCTCGCTGTCGGCGGCGGCGACAGGCCAAAATGACCCATCAGCAGGCACGCACCTTGACCACGCTCGAGAAGACGTCAACAAGCTCATCAAATGGCCCTTGAGAGCCGTTACTGCTGCGCCACTTGGTGTACCAGGTCGCGAGCGTCGCGTTGGGGTCGTGCGCCGAGGGCAATGGTGAGGCCAGGTGCGGGGCGAGCGAGTCCCTCCTCGGAGGCTCGGCCGGCGCAGGTGGATCCGCCGTCATGCTTAAGCTGCCGGGAGGCAGCGTTGGCCGCCAGGCGCTGCTCGCCTTGGACTCGTTCCTGAGCAGCTCGTAGAAGAAGGTGTCCCGGGTATAGTTTCTGTCGGAAGGGGCGAGGAAGGGAGGTCCAGGTGAGCAGGGGCGCGATCGAGGCGCGGAGGGGTAGCAGAGAGGAGCGGGCTCGCCTGACGGAGGATCCCTGTTCGGACGGGTCGTGGAGGTGAGCGTCCGACATGGCCCGCGACAAGGAGATGTGGTCGTGGTCCAGACGGGCAGCTGAAGAGAGGGAGGGGGGAGCTAGCAAGCTTGGATGGAAATGGGGAGGGGTGCAAACTGTCGTTGACGTCCCTGGGTGCGGGCTGAAACTCGCCTGCGCGCGCGGGGTCAGAGCCGCATCTCGTCAGGGGTGGGGGCCGCCGGCCGAGCTCAGTCGTGAACAAGCAAATTCAAGCCAACGCGCTGGACTAGTCCGGCCGACGCGAGGTTCCAGTCCTGCTGCCCTGGGAGAAGACCTCGTCCCCTGCCGGCTTTTCCTCTGCCTGACGTCGAGCTTGCCGTCGAGCGCCCTCTGCCAGTACTGTCGGTCGGGGGACCCTGCGGCGGTGAGCTGCGCTCTTGAGCAACGACAACGCGGGCCGGACGCGGGCGCTCTGCACGGCGCGACGTTCGAGTCGAGGCCGCGGCGCGTTGTGCAGGCGTCATGAGCTTCGTGTCATCGCCAATCGTCCAGCTCAGCGACGAGGATTCCAAGCTGGCAGTCCATCCTCTGCGGTTCTCTTGACGAAGAATCCACAAATTCGCTCGCTTCGCAGTCGATATTCGTGTATTGGCGAGCACAAGGGCGGCATGCTCAAGAGCAGATGCCGACAGAGTAAGGCGCATGGGATCCCGGATCGTGACCACCGCCTTACGAGCTCTCGCCGCCGCCCTGCGACAGTCGCTTGAGGTTGACGCCGGCGTTGCGCCAGGCCTCAGGAACTTTCTCAACTAGGTAGTCCACTGCTATAGGCCCGCGCTCCCATACGAGCTTCAGCGCGGCCGACTGCGTCCCGTTGGTGAACGACTTGTAGTACGAGCCGACCATGTGCGAGACGGTGTCGCTCACACGCGTCGAAGCGCGTAGGAGCGCCAGCAGAGGCGTGTGGATCGGAAACGGCTGGACGAGACTGTGGAGGACGGGTGCATAAAGGAAGAGCATTCAGCGGTACGAAAACAGAGGGAATCGGCCCACATGGGACTGCAAAGACGCACTCTGACTGGCCGGCGGCCCATTCGCCGATCTGGGGGATGTTGCCGGTCGTGCTGCGAAACTCGTCCTCGGCGAGCTTGCGCCCCCGCAGCGGCATCGAGCTGCCCTCGCCCTCAGCCTCGATGCAGAACCGGCGGACGGCCTCCTGACCGCTGACAAGGACGACCTCCTTGCCTTCGGCCCACCGGACCCAGCGCGCGACCCCTCGCCGCTCGCGCTGCCACTCGTCCTTGGTCAGGTCACGCTTCCGCCAGCATGCGGCCCGGAACGCGAGCGTGTTGTCCTCCTGCGAGCGGACCGGCGGCGGTGAGTAGGGCGTGTAGGGTATGAAGGGGTGGTGCGCCGGTGGGGGCGGTATCGACGACGACAGCAGCAGGCATCGCAGCGTCAGGCTCGGCAGCGGCGGCGGCGGAGAGGCCGACGGCGGCTGCGGGTTGGACGCCTGGTAAGGCGTCAGCAGCGCCTGGAAAGGATGCACCGGCGCGCTGACGGCCGTCGACGACGTCGATGCTTCTGCGTTTGAGCTGACAGAGGCGTCGGGCTCTGTCGCGTCCGAGGGGGCTCTGGGGAGGGCGGCCGGTGGTGGTGGAGGCGAGGCCTGGACGGCCACGGGCGTCGGCGTTGGTGGTGGTAGGGGCGGCATCGTCCGCAGAGGCAAGGAACTAGGGCGTATGCGAGGTGGATCTAGATGAGATGCAAGACCGAATTCTGCGATGGGCCCGGGCTCTGAATGAAGTGGGGGGAGAGAGGGAGAGGGAAGGGTGGGTCGGTCGGTGCGTTGGGGAAGCTGGCAGCCAGGTCGAGGAGGGCGGCCACGCTGGCGCCCGCGCGACGGCAGCTGCGGGTCTTGCGGGGAGACGGAGACGAGGCTCGTGCGCTCTGTCGTCCCTCGGCCCTCGTCCACTCCCTTCTCGCCTTTGCCACCTCGAAAGCGCCCTTCAAGACTCTTCTTTTCACAAGCAGACGGACAGGTGGACTCTACGTTCGAGCAGGACTCCTGCTCTCGTCGTCGGCCATGCTGCCCCTGCACCCGCTTGCTGTCGTTCTCGCCAGCCTCACGGCCGCCGGCAGTGCCGCCGCCCACCCGCACGACCGCCAGACGGCCTGGTCGCACTCATCGGCCCAGGTCGACGGGCCATCTACCGCAGACGCAAATCCGGCGCAGAGCCTCAGCTCGACTACTACCTGGGTGTCATGGCTCAGCGGCTTCGGATGGGGCGAGGGCTCGCTCAAGCTGCTGGTGCGTGCGCCGCACTGCACTCTGGTTCGGTGGCAACCCGATCGCGTGCCATCGACTGTTGCTGACCCCCCTCCCCGCCCATCTGCTACCCCTCGACTGACTGCAACAGGACCCACTAATCACGCCTCCCGAGGACGCAACCTTTCTCACACGGTCGGCTTCTTTCACGCCTCGGCTCGGCTCGCCCGTCGCCTCGCCGCCCGACTCGAATCGCACAGCCAACGTCACCAACCCCTTCTTCGGCTCCCTCGTCCCCATCACGTCACTCGCCCGACCCGACCCGCTGCCGCCCGGCTGGAACAGCACCTTTGACATGCACGCGTGCAGCACCGCGCCGGACAAGCAACCGGAGGACGGCTCGTCGGCTCTGTCTTCCCAGACGCAGCCCGTCTGGCCGTCGTCGTTTGCTTCGCCGCCTTTGCCGCCGGTCGCGCTCACCCTTCGCGGCCAGTGCTCATTCGCGTCCAAGGTCCGGCTCGCCCAAGCGCTCGGCGCGCATGCCGTCATTGTCGGCGACGAGGCGCTCTGGGGCGAGTCCGACGCGGCCCAGCGCCAGCGCCAAAACCTCATCACGATGTTCTCGCCGGACGAGACCGAAGACCTGCACATCCCGGCTGTCTTCGTGTCGCGGGCAACGTACCTCGCGCTCCTTGACGAGCTTTCCGAATCGCCGCATGGCGCTGTCACCGTCCGGCTCGAGCAAGACACCGAGTGGGAGTACCCCTTGCTCGACCTGCTACTGCTCCTGCTGCTCTTGCCAAGTCTGCTCACGCTGGCGACGCTCGGTCTGCACCACCTGCGCATGATGCAGCGGCGGCGCAAGGAGCGCGCGACGCCGAGCGCTATCGAAGCGCTCGAGGTCCGTACCTGGTCCGCAGACGGCTGGGAGAAGGCTGCCAGCCTGCGCAGCCGCTCGAGCGACGCCGGCGGGCCAGACGACGACGACAACGAGTCTCGCACCTCGGCCGCTAGCGGTTCTCGCGCGCGCGACACGCTCCAGCCGCCGCCTCGGCAGCCAGAGACGCAGCAGGCGACCGGATCAGGCTCGTCGCTTGGCTCGCCTCGGCCGGCCGCCCGGCGGCTCGGCAACAGCGCCGACCGCCTCCATCGCCTGCTCCATTCGAGCGTCTCGCCGGTCAGTCCTCCGCACCCGGACCTGCGCCCGCGGGCGTACTACAACACGCAAGAGTGCGCCATCTGCCTCGACGCATTCAAGAAGGGCGACCAGGTCCGCATCCTTCCTTGCGGCCACCTGTTCCACGTGGCCGAGGTCGACCAGTGGCTCAAGGGGTGGAAGAAGATATGCCCCGTTTGCAAGGCCGACATCACCAAGCCGTTTCCTGCGCGGAGGAAGCAGGCTTCGGCGCCCCGGCGGTCGGCGACCGAGACGACGCCTCTTCTCGCCGCATCTACCGCCGCTGCTACCGTTTCTGCCGCCCCGGATCCTGCCCTGGCCTCGTACTCCGCGATGGACGGCCCCTCCGCTGCGGACTCTGCCGTCTCCACGACGACGACCACCACGACGTCCATGTCCTCCTCTTCCACGACGACTTCCTCTGGCAACTCTGGCCCTCTCGGATCCTGATGTCCTCGCACGTCCTCCTTGGCTCCTCTTGACCGCGTTCCGGCCACAGACACCGCACGCCGATCCGGCCCTCCATCGTTCAGCCTCCTTTCACACACCCAGCCCATCTCTCCATCCCCCTTTCGGTTGTAATGACGCCCTCACGATCTCGATGCCCTTTCCCGCTGTCCTTTCGGGCTGAGGAGAAATCGCAGACGGCGAGTGACGCGGGACCCTCAAGAAGGGCCATGCATCACTTGGCGCGCAGCTTCCATCAAGCCCCAGGCCGCATCCTCCTCGTCGACTGCCACTGCCACCGCGCTCCGCTCGTCCTCTGCCGCTGGTGTCGTCGATTCGTCTTCCTCATCCGCATGCCCACCTGGCGGCGGCGGTGTGCTCGTGATGAGGCTGTCTGCGAAGCCAAGGATGTCGGTCGGAACGAGCGAGCTGTTGCTCGCGTCGGCCCGGCGCCGGCGCTCGTGCTCGCGGATCTGGGCTGTCGTGGCCTGGGCCGAAAGCGGCGACAAGGGCGTCGGTGGCGTGGGAGCTGTGCTGCCTGCTGGATGCTCTGAGTCCAAGGGTGTCGGCAGCAGCTGAGGTGGACAAGGAGCGGTGAGAGGTGTCGGGTTCTCGACAATGCGGAGGGCGGCGAGCAGGTCGGACACGAGCGGCGGCGGTGCGGCAGGCGTCGGCGGTTCGATGACGGCTGGTACTGGCTCAGGCGTATTCGGTCGCACTCCTGCCGCTTCGAAAGTCGACCGGGACGGGCGGTTCTCTTCGACCTGGGGTCTTTCCTCCACCTCTTCGAGCAGCTGCCAGCGACCCAGGCGGACGTCGTCGGCCTCGTCGTCCTGCCATAGGCCGTCACCGAAAGCGCCGTCGACACGCGAGACCCACTCGGCCCGCCGCCGGCACAGCTCGCCGCAGAATCCATCGTCGTCGTTGCCCGTGACGTTGACGACGATGCGGCCGCCCGAGGCCGTCGTGACTATGCGCGAGCGCGGGACTGCGTAATGTCGGTAAGGCAAGCGAGGTGGGCGGCCACATAGTGGGTAAGAGCATAGGTCCAACAGGTGGCGCTCGTGCAGGATATGTAGGTACGTCGTCCGTGTCAAGTGCGCGCACTTGAGAGTGAGAGAGACGCAGAATGTGTTAGCAGCTGTGTGCCTGGGCTTGCTCAGGGGAAGCAGAGGTGGGTAGCACACACGGCCGTTTTGAAGTCGGCCCGGCTGACATTCTCCTCGAGCAGCGACTCTGTCCACGCGAGCGCCTTCTTCTGCAGTTCTATCTTCTTCATATAGCTCTGATGGCGAGCCACGACAAGGATATTGGCGAGCAGCATGCAAACTTTCTCTTTGTCAGCAGCTCGAATGGTCAATCGCAGGACCTCGGCGAGGAGGAAAGACGTGCGCACCTGGCGGACGGCTGCGGTGTCGGCCGCACGAGATGCGGATGAGCCGAGCGCGGATGGTCTCGCCGACGCCTCGTGGACGAGAAACGCCTGGGGCTCCTTGAGGGAGCGCGCGGGCCGAGGTCGGAACGCACTGGCAGCATTGTTGAACGAGTCCATGTCGCCGACCGGTGGATGGGAGAGGGCGAGGCCGGGCGTGAGCGGCGTGCACAATGGTGTGGGAGCCAGCGGGCTGGTCGTCGTCGCAGGTCAACAAGGGACCCTTCTTTATTTTCCGTTCCCCGCGCGGGGTTTTTCGCGCGCGGCCGGCCGCCCTCGCTGGCTGCTTCTCAGCCCTGTCCGCCGCTTCATGCCCTGCAGCCTGCTGCCGTTCCTTGCCCCGTCTTCACCACCCCTTCCTTCGCACCAGCTGCTCGATCGGCCGAAAGCGGTCGTCAGGGCGGAATGCTTCAGGCTCGCGCCCACATGCAGAGCGCGTCCTCTCGGGCGATCCTCTGGCCCGCAGCCGCCCGCCGTTCGCGCCGCCGCGACAGCAGCAGCAGCTCGTCTTCGTCGCCCGTCGTGCGTAGCCTCACCACCCGGCCCCATTGACTTGACTCACATGAGACTGACGCCATAAGCTCACCTGCTCATCGATCAGGATGCCGCTCTGGCCAGGGTGTCAGAGCTGAATCGGGCCCAGCGACTGTGGCAGGAGCCGCAGGTGGCGCGCCTGCAGTGGTCGATCGTTCGCCACCCAGTCCGCGTCGGTGCGTTCGCCCTGTCCCCAGCCCCTCTCTGATCAAGCATCGGAGCTGACATCGCTGGGCGGTCCGCCGTCATCACCTTCGCAGGCGCTGGCTCCGATCGCCGTTGTAGCCTAGGTGCTCGCCGCCACGCGTCCACGAAATCACCGCTGCCGCCGCCGCCGCCGCCTGTCGACGCTCATCCACCGCCGCTGCCGCCACCTCAAGCTGCACCTGCTTCACCGCATCTCGTCTCGGCGCCGCCTTCTCCACTGCCCACTTCTTCCCGTCCGAGTCCAAATTCTCGACCACGGAGTAATGCCCCGCCGCCGCCCGCCGCCGCTGCCCTCAAGTTGCCATCCGTGCAACGGCGAACGCCGCTGGGAGAACCTGCTCCCGCACCGCCGCCCCTCTTGAAAACGCCGCCCGTACCTCCTTCCCTGCCCAGGGCGCCCGGTGGAGAGGCATCCGGTCACCTGGAGCAATCTGTGCTCGAGGACCAGAGCGCCAGCGTTGAAGCAGACGCTGTCGACGCTGTCGACCCACCCCCACACGAGTTGATGCTCGTCGCGCCCTTAGACCGTCCGTCCGGCGGGGCCCGGTCTTCAGGCGTGCACCCAGCTTCATTCTTCGGTCCGCAGACGGCACGATTCCCGATCAAAGTCTCGGCGCCTCGACTGGTGCCACCGATCGTCTCGCTCAATCCGCTGCTGCCGCCGCCGGCACAGATTCGCCCACGCCCGTCAAGCTTTCAGCGTCCGGCTCCCTACTTCCTGTCGCTCACGTCGTTTCCGGGAGTTGTGCGGCCTGAGCTCGGCCAGTGGATTTCCAGAAGCCCTTCTCGAGGGCGCGATCAGCAGCCGCAGACTCGCGACGGCCTGCCGTTCCGGGCGGCCACACGAGGCATCCCAGCGGTGGCGGCGGAAGACGCCTCGCAAAGCTCTTCCTTCGCCCTACTGCGCTCAAAAGAAGGCTCGAAGGCTCAGCAGATCGTCGGCGAGATGATGGAGGTCATGGAATACGCACCGCTACCTGCGCCCTACCTCCGGCCGGACGTCAAGCTCTCGGAGCGCGCCCTTACCGCCCAAGAGCGCCAGCTCACCAACAATTTTTCGAAGCGGCTCATCGACCAGTCCATCAAGGATCACTGCGTCGCTCGGCGTCTAGAGGAGGCGCTTGAGCTGTTTGCGCATACGTATCCTGGCTGGCTGCCTTGGACCCCCCCTTCGACGCGCCAGCGCACGCCAGCAGCCGACGTCGACGAGTCCGTCGTGTACGAACTCTCCCTCGGCCTCATTCGGACTGGCAGCGCAGATCGTGCGCGCGAGCTGCTCGGGCACGTCTCGCGCCTGCCTGACTTCCAGCAGACAATTCAATTTCACCACGCCGTCATCAAGCTCTACATCGGCCTGCGCGAGTACAAGGCGGCGCAGGCGCAGTTCGACCTGGTCGCCCAGATGCCAGGGGACCCCCTCAGCGACCCGGTCCTCGCAAGACCCTTGTTCCGGACGCTCATGAGCATCGGCGGGAGGACGGCCACGCCCGAGATCACACTCTTTTGGCTGAGCCAGGCTGAGGCGCGCGGCTTGAAGCCCGACCTGCGGGACCTGAAAGAACTCATGTTCGCCTATGCCTCGGTCCAGGACGTCCCCTCCGTCTCGGCCATCTGGCGCACTGCGCAGTCGCTCGGCGGCCAGACTCCTCCGGAGCAATTTCAAAGGCAGAAGATGTTCGACCGGTGCCTGAGGATGTACGCCGACATGGGCGCCTCCTACCGGCACATCTCGCACTTCGTTGCACGGGCAATCAACTCGGCCAACATCAAGCCGACGCCGGAGATTTACACGACAGTCATGCGTGTCGCGGCGCACGAGGGTGATTACGACGCCGCCCGGGAGATCATGCGGACCATGGAGCACGTCGGCGTCGATGGCGTCACGTTCCCCGCCGAGCGTCGCCACTACGAGGCGCTACTCCTCGCGCTCGACCGGCAGCTGCCCCATCGGCGCGTGTACATCACCCCGGACACCCCAAATGCCCGGCAGTCGAGAGAAGAAAGAGCGGCAAGCGCCGTCGAACTGGAGAAGGCTTGGGACCGCGTCCTTCAGCGCTTCCTTGACCTCGTCATCGAGATGAAGGAGCGCAACATCGACATGGGCGGCTCCAGCCTGGTCAGGCTCACGCGCGTGTTCGCGTACCGCCCGACGACCCGGATCGAGTCGGTCAGGATGGCCATGACGCTCATGGCGTCTCTGCCGGAGAAGTCTGAGGGGTGGTCCTCGCGCAACAGCTGGGCCATGACCAGCAGCTCCGAGGGGCGTTACGCCCGGACCAGCCCTGCCTTGCGCGTCTTTTCGTCGCTCATTAAGGCACTCTCGAATTCTGAAGAGGCCGACAATTACACGATTGCGCTTCAGGCTTTCGACCATTTTGCCGAGCTCAACTCGGTCGACCAGGTCTCGGTCGTCGACATCGCGGTCCTGTTGTCGCTCTCGGGTCGGGCGGACGAGACGCGGTACATCGAGCGGCTGTGGGAGATGGCCGTCAAGCGGGCGACCGAAACGAGCGTCCCCATCAAGACGCCCATCCCGGACAGTTCATCCGACGCAGACGACTTGCGGCTGTCGCCTTCGACGTTGCTCGAGCACCTCAACATCCCGATCCCGACCAACTCGGCAAGCTTGCCGCACCGGCAGTTCCTGAGCCCGGCCATGGCAACATTGTTGCGCGTCGTCAACCAGCAGATCACGTCGGCTTCGCTGCTCTACCTCGAGAAGGAGTGGCTGCGCGTCTACCAGCTCGGCTTTGGCTTTGACGCTGCGTGCTGGTGCGAGCTGGCCCGGGCTTACCTGGGCGCTGGCCGACTCGAGCGCGGCTTCCAGATCGTCAACGACGTCGTCCTATTTCGGCATCACCAGCTGCTGCGCGAGTTCGAGTCCTCGCACCGCGGCCACACGGTCCCGTCGGCGCCGTCCTTCGCTGCCGCCGCTGACGAGGGCGTCGCGACGGACGAAAAGGACATGCAGCTGAGCGACGAGATTCGCCGGGCACCCCCGCACTACCAGGACATGGTCGTCAAGTCGTACCGGCTGCCGCCCCCGCACCTGTCGCAGGGTAGGGCCGCCATCGCCTCGTTGCGGAGGCGCGCCATCGCGACGTGCCAGCAGCTTTACGGACATTCGTCCACGAGCAGCGCCGTCCCGGTGCCGTCAATCCCGTCCGAGACCCTGGCCCACGACGAGCAGGTCCAGGAAGAGATCGCGTGCGCCGTCTCGTGGGCGCCACTGGAGACGCTCGCCGCCGCGCTCGAAGAAGCTCAGGAGACGATTGACGCCGAGGCCCGCCGCCGGTGGAAGGAAGAGCCGGACGACAGCTTGGGCGAGAACCCGCTGCAGGTTGCCAAGCGCTTTCTCGACAACTACCCGCGCGTGCAGCACCTCTTGAAAGTCCGGGCCGACAGGAAGTCGGACCCGAGATCGAGCTCGTTCGCCGGTCCGGCAACGTAGGGCACGTTGCACCCTCGAGAAAGTGTGTCTCATTTCTTCCGCCGTGCAGTCGGCTCCACTCTTGCGTGTCCTACTGACGCTCTCGCTCTGCATACTAGCCAGCCCGCGCCGCGCATCCCTCAACCATCTCGACCTTCTCCCGACATGTCGCGCTCACTCGGCCACGGCTCCCAGTCGCCGCCATTCCACGTCGTGTCTTTGTCGCTGTCCAGTCGGGCGCCCCGCCTGCAGTGCAGGCAAGTAATTGCACAAGGCCCACATGTCTGTCCCTCCGGCGGTAGGCCGACAACGGCTGCTTTGGCCTCAAGTCGATTGATCGTTCGTCCTGGTCGACTGTGCCACCCGGCCTGCTTCGCCATTGCTCATCAAGCATCCTTTCGCAATCAAATCAAGTCATTCTCGTCCCGTCCTCGGGCTCCATCTGCCTCAGTGGGTTCCAATGTCCCTCCCTCTGCAAGCGCCGTCGTCTCTGGATCTTGCGCTGACGCTATCATGGCTGTCCCCGCCATGCCTCGCCCGCAACCAGCCCTGCACGACACCCTGCTCACGAAAACCTCATCATTCATCCAGCACCCAGCACCTCACACCTGTCCTCTGTACTATCGCAACTGCTGCCTCGTCCGTCGACCGCTCCTAGAGATCCCATGCCCTCGCTTGTCGTCGCATAGGAACGACGAGAGCGATCCTTAGACAGGGCAGCCCAGATGAAAGGAAGACAGGGTCAGATATTTGAGCCGAGAGCCGAAGCCCACGCGCGCGGCGCGACCGCCCGCCCATCTTTGCCCTTTGCCCGCCCGCCCTGCTCCTCGACGCCGTACTCTTGCCTGCTGTCCCCAACAGCCCACCTGCCGACTGTTCCCCTCCCTTTCCACGCCAATCTTCTCCACAGGTGAGTCTACGAGCACCGCTTCGTCAGCTGCTCAGACTCGTCATCGTCTCAGGCGGCCTGCTGACTCTCCTCAGCCCCTCTCCCTTGATCACCTCTCGTCTTCGACTCGCCCCTCGCCGGTGTCCGCACGCGCGCCCGCGCTCGACCCTTCGACTTGTTGCCTCTCCCCTTCTTGCCCTCTCTCTTCCACTCAGCCCTCTTCCTCCTTCCAGTCTCGCGTAGGCCGTCCCTAGCTGGAGCCTACCGACTTTTTCTACCCTCCCTGGTGCAGGACTCGCCTTCTGAAAGCAAGCAGACGACCTAGCGTCGCGTGCCCTCGGCTCCAACTTCATCCCTCCCCCCTCAGCCCGCACTATCTCTCGACCTTCCTCCACACGAGTCCGGTACTTTGCGTCCCAGCTCGAGGCTCTCTCCCCGCTTCCAGTGATTGTCGGTACAAAGATCAGGTTTGTCCTTCCGAGCTCTGAAGCTGTGCGTCGATCTCCTTTCTTGCGGCCGTCGGTCAGCCCTGACAAGGATTCGCGCCTCCTTGCTGTTGCGTCCCCCTCCTCGAGCGGGACCCACTGAACACGATCCCTTGGGTTGACCTCTTGACATTGGCTTCTGAACGAACTTCTTCCAGCTCTCTTCAACCGATAACCCCTTCGACCAACAAATCTAACCACCCGAACCTCAACGACCATGGCCTCCTCTCCCTCGCCCTCCGCAGCTCGGCGCTCGCCCTCGCCCTCGCTGCCACCGCCTCCCTCCAGCGCCAACCTGCCCCCTCGCCCTTCGACCTCGACCACTGCTCATGTTCCCTACTCGCGTCAGTCTCTTGGAGGCCCCCAGACGACCCACATCCCTGGTGGCAACGGCCCTCCCGGCACCCGGATCGTCAGCGGCCCCCCTGGCAGTGGACGACCTGCCGGCGGTCGCCCCTCGAGCGAGATCCTCGGCGGCAACGGCAACGGCCTCATGAGCGGCTTTAATCCCAAGGCCGTCGACCTCCAGAGCCCCGAGGGTAGGTACTCGCAGCGCTCGCTCGCGACCTCTTGTACCGTTTGCTGACTTAACGTCTTGTCGCCTCCCCCTCCTTCTCCGCGCGCCTCCTCATCTGCAGCTGAAGCCATCGACAAGTGGTTCCAAGACCTCGCCTCATACGAGGTAACCCTTGTGCGTCGTCTGCTGCACTGATGCGTTGCGTGACGCTCATATCTGACATGCTCTCTCCCTCACTTCCCGTTATACAGGAAGAGATGGCTGCCGCGTCCCTGGACCAGAACTTCACCGAGGAGCTCAGTGCCATCGAGCAGTGTGCGTACGCCCCTCTCCAATGTAGGCTTTGTGTCAGGCCCTGGACCTGCAGGCTGATTCGAACTTGCCAACAGGGTTCCGCGTCCTCTCTGAGGCCGAGCGCACAGCCGCCCTTTACTCGCTCCTCCAGCACTCGACCCAGGTGCAGATCCGCTTCTTCATGACGGTCCTGCAGCAGATGGCGCGCATCGACCCGATGTCGGCCCTCATGTCGCCCGCCGTTGGCGGCGGCATGCAGGCCCAGATGGAGGCCAAGATGGCCGGCCTGCGGTCGCCCGTCGCCTCGCGCCAGAGCTTCGGCAACTCGAACCGCGACTCGTTTGGTGGCGGTGGCCTCGACGGCGCGAATTATCTCAACCCGGACGCCGCCTTCACCGACGCTGGCAATCCCAAGCCATCCAAGGCGAGCAACCGCACGTCGGCTCCGGGCCTGCTCAATGCGGTCGCGCCGTCGTGGGGCGCCAACTCGCAGCTCGACCAGGTCCTCGAGCGCGGACCTTCGCCCGGCGCAGAGTCGAACGTCTCTGGCCGGTCCGGCAACGAATCGCGCCCCAAGAGCACCGACTTTTCGGGCCACGCCAACATCGCACCCGGCTCTGCCTCATTCCCTAAGTCGCCCCAGTTCGGTGGCGGCGGCAGCGGTCGCGCCGATGAGCTCGGCTCGCTCCCACTCAGCCCCAACGTCACGACTGGCAACTGGGCGAGCATGGTCAACACGCCTGCCGTGCCCATGTTCGGCGCCGTCAATGCCAATGGCTCGACCAACTTGTCGGGCATTAACGACCACCCAGCATTTTCGGTCCCTAAGCTTGCCGAGGCGCCCAAGCGCAGGACGAGCGGCAAGATGGGCCCTGCCGGCCTGTCAAGCCCTGGCAGCCTTGGCGGCGGCTTCCAAGGGTCTGCTGGCACCTGGAGCGCCCAGCGCAGCCCCGCGCCGGCCGCCCCTGACAACGGCTTCGCCAACTTTGGCCTCGGCCTCGGCAGCGCCGGCGCCGGCGGCTTCAACGGCATTGGCTCGTCACCCTCGCCCTCCGACCTCGCGCTCCAGATGTCGCAGCTTCAGCTGCAGCAGCTCCAGATCCAGCAGCTCCAGCAGCTTCAGCAGCTCGGCGTCGCCGGCTCGGCCAATGGTCTCGGCATGGGCGTCCCTGGCATGGGACTGGGCATGGGTCTCGGCATGGGCGTGCCCGGTCTCTCTGGCGGAGCAGCCGGCTACGGCGCTGGCGCTGGCTCGCGCAACGTCTCGGGCAGGAGCATGGGCTCGGCCTCCAACGGCACCAACCGCAGAAGCCCGATGCTCGGTGGCGCTAAAAGCCCCTCGCCTGCCGGCAGGAGGGAGAGCGGCGGCGGGGAGGAGGACGTCGACATTCGCGTTCTCGAAGACGTCTCACAGTGGCTCAGGACCCTGCGACTCCACGTACGTTCTGCTTTCGCCTTTTACCTGACTTGTGACCCGCCGTGCCTTTTCTCGTTGCTGACATTCCTGCCCTTACAGAAATACACGACCAACTTTGAGACAACCAAGTGGCGCGACATGGTTGTCATGACCGACTCCGACCTCGAGGCCAAGGGCGTCGCTGCGCTGGGCGCCAGGAGGAAGCTCTTGAAGGTGCGCCTCGTTTTGTCGCTCGCACGTCTTGCAGTCGAGCTTGCGCCTGACTGGCCCCTCCATCCCTCGCAGACTTTCGAGGCCGTGCGCAAGCAGTACGGCATCCCCGAGCCCGCCGATGATGGCAAGCCGATTGATGACGGCGCCTCCTCTGGCGATGAGGACCAGTGAGAAGACGGCCCAGCAGCTCATGCGTCTGCGTTTCTCCCTCGTCCTCCTTCCCGCTGTTGGTCGTCGCGCGCGCTGACGGTCTTGCCGCTCTTGATCCAGATACTCTCCCAAACGCCTCGCGCGCTTCTAGCAACTCTGGCGACCGCCTCGGCAAGTCCGCGGTCGCGTCCACTCTTTCCCACTCTCCTCTCTCCGACCGACACGCCTATGCTTCCCGCCAATCCGAAGAAACGTACACCTTATCCCCTCCGAACGACACCTCGTCCCGAGCTTCTGTTCCTTCCCTCATCCTTCCCGCCCCCAACTGCCGCTGAACGGCGTATGTACTGCCTCGCTCCTCCCCCTCGATTCCTCCTTCCTCGTCCACGCCCCCGTTCTCTCATTCCCGGCTAGTCCCACGAACACTCGATTCCACCCCTCCGCAGTATTCAGCCCACCCTGCCCCTGTCTCGCTCTTCACACTCCAAAGGGCCCTCGCTCTGCTTCCTTTCTCTCTTCTCTCTTCTGGAATGACAAGCCCGTCCGTCTGCCTCCGCCCTCCCGCCGACGGGCAAAGAAAGTTTCGAGCCCGTCTTGAGGGGCAGCAGGCAGGGTCCTGCTGCGCTGCAACCGGGGCAGGGTGACATTGCTGCTGGCCGCGTCGTCGACTTGCGCCTCAAACCACGTCCCTCTGCTTCTTCCTCCCCTTCCTCCCCTCCTGCCGGCCGTCGAGCCAGCCAGGTCCCGTCGGACCTCGCAAGGCTGCCCACTCGCGGGTGTCACCAACTCCCCTTTCAGAGCAAACGAGCAACGAGCGCGTTGCGGCACCACGAAGGCTAAAGCAACACCGCCGTCGGTCAACACCAAGCCTGGGCAGCGCGCCCCCTCCCTCCCTTCCTCCCCCACCCCCTTCCGCTCGGTCCATTCCTTCCCGGTCCTCGCGGTCCTCCCGCTCCGAGTAGAGGCAGCCCGGTCTGCCTGATCGCAAGTCTTGACGACGCCCCTGGCCGCAACGGTCAATCCTTAGCTCGACGCACCCGCTTCCGACCCGGCATCTTGCAGCATAATCTCCCCCCCTCCCCCCCCCGTTGCTGCCGACGTCCAATTCCCTGCCTTTCTTGCCCTCTTCTCCCCTTTGGATCATTGGTTAGTCGTCTTCGTATTCTCGCAGAAGGTCTCCTCGAAAAGCCGGGTTGCCGGCCTCCACGTCCAACGAGCCTGGGCTGATGTTCGCGGACCCAATCCTTTTGTGTGCTATCAGCTCATCCCCCACCCCCGCCGGTTCAGGGCTTCCTTTCGCCGGACCATGGGCTTGTTCCATCAGCATCAGTCGTCGCAGACGATGTCCACGCCATCCAGCCTTTCGCGCTCGTCGACACTGTCGAGCGACACTGTCGGCACCTCCTCATTGTCGTCCGTGACGACGGTGCCGTCGTCGGCGTCGGCAACCTCGCTCCGCGCCTTCTTTGCCTCCCCTAAGGATTACTGGGCGCCGTCCGTCGTATACCCTTCCTCGGGTCGTGGCAAAAGTGTCCGCGACGCCAAGCTGGCTGCCTGGGAGAGTTCGTCGTCCGGTCGCGGGTCCGTCGAGATCCTGCGCCCTACGGCGGGCTACAGCACGCGCAAGCGGGCCAATTCGGCAGCAGCACTCGTCCCCCCGCTGTGGGTCCCGCCCCCGCCCCCGATCCCGCGGCCTTACCGCCTGCTGGACGATGGCCTGACCGTCAGCCGTAGGAGTCGCCGCGGATCGGCCGAAGAGAACGAAGAGCCGTGCATGACCTTTGTCCGAGAGCATCGCAGGTCGCGCTCGGCCACGCCGACGGACCGCAATCGGCGTCCGCCATCGCCTAAACTCGCGTCGGGCAAGATCCTGTCGCCGCTACCCGAGCTCATCGGCTCAGGAAAGTCGGGCATGCTCGCTGCCATGGAGTCGTCGCGCCGGTCGCCGACCAAGATGATGCGCAGCCCGCACCTCGTGACGGTCAAGCTGCTCGAGCAGGCCGTTGAGAGCGACGAGGAGGCTCTCGAATCTGTGGTCGACAGAGTGGACCTGCGCGCCGCCCTTGACGCAGGAAATAACAGCGCCGTCTCACTCAACTCGTCGGGCAGCGGAGGGGACAAGGCCACCGCGCCAGGTCGGTCGCTGCAGGGACGCCGGTCCATCACGCGCACGCGGACTGACTCGGTCATCTCCAGGACATCGGCGCGCGACTCGCCGCAGTCTGCCGCGACGATTCGGCTCGACTTCCCCGTCGCCTTGCCCGGGCAGCTGTCGGAAGAGGAACGCTCTCTGCCGCCTCTGCCGCCCCCTACAACGTTCCGTCCAAGGTCCCGCCGGACGCTCTCCCTGCCCTTCGCGCCCAATCTTCCGACACTGAGGACCGAGGGACCCATGCTGCCCCCTCCTCAGCCGCCTCCGCGGCAGAAATCGTCGTTTGCAGTTCCAGCAAGCGTGCTGAAAGCGCCGACGGTCTCAACCTCGGTGTCGACGTCGCCCAGCATGGCGAGCCTCTCCACTTTTTCCTCGTGGGACTTTCCCACCGCCTCCAACGCCGACTCGGTCGTCGGCCGTCACCGTGTACTTTCGCACCTCGAATCGTACGACCTGCCGCAGCCCCGGCCGTCTTCGCTCAGCCCGGCACGGTCTCGCGCGCGCCTCACGAGTTCGCCCTCGTCCCTCTCGCACTTGACGCCGCCAGCGGCGGCCCGCGTTCGTATGGAGCGCTCCCAGACCCAACCGCTCGTATCGTCGCGTCTTGGCCACGCTGGCGCTGGATCGCCCGCGTCATCCTTGGGATCGCAACCGACGCCGCTAAAGCGGGCGACCACTATCGCTCACCACCGACCATCCGTCTACCACCATCATGTCACCCAGGGACCCCCCGTGCCGCACAGTCATCGCCTACACAAGGTGCCCAAGCTCCGGATGCCCACGTCATACTCGCTGCAGAACTGCCGTGAGCTGCCACCCGCGCCAGGCGGACCTCACTCACCGTCGGGCTCCATGGACGGCCTATCGCTCGTCCGCACGCGCTCGCGCGACCGGCGCGGCTCCGTCTCGAGCTCGGGATCTGCCAGGGAGGGCTGCCGTATCGATGGCCCAACGCGTCCGTTGGCGGCCGACCACCCTGCTGCGACGGGCGGCGGCATGCTCCGGTCCTCGAGCGCTGTCTCGCTCGCCGGCCTCATCAACTTTGCCCGCAGGCCAAGCGTGAGGGACACCGAAATCCTGCGGGCCGAGCAGCAAGAGCTCGCGCGCAAGGCGGCCGTTGCAGCTGCCATCCGGGCCGAGGAGGAGGACTCGGACGAGGACGCGCCCTACTTGTCATACCGGACCATGTGACCTCCCCCGCCTTCCCTCTCTCATTTTTTCTCGTCTCGCTCTATCTTCTCGCTTTGTCCCCTACGCACGCTCCCCGGCCTCGTCTCTTCGCTTCTCTGTGCTTTTCTCCTCTCACGACCTCACTTGTATTCCTCACACCCACCCGTCTCTCGTCCCGCCTCTGCGCCTGTTTCCTTATCCACGTCGCTCAGCTTGCGTTGCCTTCTGCCCTCACTTTCCAATTTTACCCGGCCCGCACTAGCTTCGAGCTCCTGGCGAGCACCGACCCGCCAACCATCATGCCCATGCCCGATGCACTGCATGATTCAACTTCTCTGATACCAGCGCTAAGGGGGGAGGGGGGGCTGAGGCAAATCCCTCTGCATCTTACAACAGCCTGTATCGTAGGCGCCTCCGTCAACCACTCATGCCCTCGCGCCCCTCCCACGGCCGGCCATCGTTGCGCGTGCGCTCCCAGTCACGCAGCTTGACCTCGTCCCACTCCTTGCCGAGCTTGCTCCCGTCCGGCTGCAGCAGGCGCTTGTCGACGTGAGCCGAGAAAGTCGAGACAGCCTTGATCTCTGGCGGCAGGAAATCCTGCGGTCCGAAGGGAAAGAAAGAGTCAGTCTGCTGTCCTCAGGGAGCCGAAGCGCTCAATCAGTGCGCACGTTCAACACCGGATGGACAAAGCCCGGGTCGTACGAGTAGCCCTGGCCATGACCAAGGTCCTTGCTGAGCTGGGTTGGCGCGTTACGGATGTTGGCTGGTACTTCGAATTGCTCGTGAGCCTCGCACAAACGGACGGCCTGCGATGACGCTTGTCAGTATCCGATGCGTCACCGGCCTGCAGTAAAATCCTCAACGGGCAGCGCGAGGACGCGAAGGCGGGAGGCAACGCACCTCGGCGTACGCGGCGTAGGCTCGCGTCGACTTCTTTGCCTCGGCCAGGTACGCGACGCAGTGGGCGAGATTGATGCGGCACTCGGGCATGCCGACTTGCTGGCAAGCCGTCAGGGTCGCCGTCGCGAGAGGCAGTGCGTGATTGTCGGCCAAGCCAACATCCTCGGACGCGACGACGATCAGCCGCCGACAGATGTACAGCGGATCCTCTCCTGTACGGCAGAGAAGTGTCGTGAGCGACAAGGTCAGCCAAGAGCGACTCGGCATGCTCAAAAAGGAGACAACGCACCGGCCGTCAGCATCCGTGCGAGCCAGTACAGCGCCGCGCTGCCGTCCGACCCGCGCAGCGACTTGTGCAGTGCACTGATCATGTCGTAGTGCGAGTCCCCCGATCGGTCGTACCGCAGGCTGAGCGTGCCCTTCAGTGCGCCCATCAGGTTTTGATTTTCTGCTGCGGACAAGGATGTGCTCCTGCTGGTCTCAGTCGCGAAGCGATGAGCGACGAGTTGCAAGGCCGTCTCGAGCGAGTTCAGAGCGACACTGTGAAAGAGGAAACAGGCGCGCGGTGTCAACGGCTAGCCGTACATTGGCCGGCAGAGATGGTGTCGATCAGACACGCACCGGCAGTCGCCATCTGCAATCCCTGCGAGGTATTCAAACATCTTGTCGTCCATTCCAGGCACTCCATCGCCCGGTGTCGATGCGAGCCAAGGTTCGTCCGCTCGCTCGGCCCGCCAGATGCGCACGCCCCGGCGCAAGACCGATTCCAGCGCGTCGGTCGACAGCTTGTCGAGCGCGAAGATCTTAAGTCGAGACAAGAGCGCGCGATTGATCTGGGAAGCATGAGGCGTGTCAGTGAGGGGCCGAAGCAGCGCGTGTACGGACTTCGAGAAGGCAGACGTCACGCACAGTGAAGGAAGGATTCTCGGACGTCGCCCCGATCAGCTGGATCGTGCCGCTCTCGACCGGCGGAAGAAACACGTCTAGCTGCGAGCGAGTAAAGCGATGGAGCTCGTCGACGAACAGAAGCGTGCGCCGGCCGGTCAACCTGAGTTGGTTGAGTGCGCCATCCATAATCTTGCGGACGTCGGCGACCGACGCCGACGTTGCGCTCAGCGCGAAGTACGACGATGACGTGTGCGTCGCGATCAATGAGACCAGCGTCGTCTTGCCGGTCCCCGGCGGGCCCCAAAAGAGCGCTGACCCAAGCGTATTGGACAGGACGAGCGAGCGCAGTGCGCCAGACGAGGGCGAGAGGAGGCCTTCCTGCGCACATCCAAGGAAGGTTGGCCGCGTCAGCGCTCAGGATCAGGTGTCTACAGAGGCACCCAGAAGCCAGCGTTTGAGCGTACATGGCCGAAGAACTCGTCGAGCGTCTTGGGTCGCAGGCGCTCGGCCAGCGGCTGGACACTCTTGACGGCGCCGGCAGCCGTCAGGCGCGGCTTCTTGTCGGTCTCGTTCACTGCGCGGGCCAGCTGCGGTGGCGGCGAGGCGGCGCGCTTGCGAGATCCGGCGCTGCTGCTCATGTGATCAGACGATTGACGCCCTTTGGACGCCGAAGCGCCGCCCTGCGAGGCCGAGGCCGCTCCTGACGAGGAAGATGAGGAGGAGGGGGCGCCGGCGAACAATGGCGCGAGCGGAGCCGACGACGTTTTGCTGCCAACTGCCGAGTTGGACGAAGCCTTTGGCGGCGGCGGCGCCTTGAGCGTGCAGTTTGAGTCGATGTGCCTGGTGGGGAGGGTAGCATCGAGACGCAAGCAGCAGCTCAGCTGCTTTGTCTGGCCTGACTCGAGGTCATAGAAAGGAAGGGATAGAGGCACTCGCTCGTTGACGATCAGCTCCTCGACGAGCTCGTCGCAGATGGGGCAGAGCACTAGCGCACGAGCCCGGGTCGAAGAGACATTTCAGATCAGCCGACTCTGCTTAAAGAGAGAGGCGCAGGAGCGACAGATAGAGGGCTGACCGAGGTTTCCCATGCTGCAGGCTGCGAGAGCGAGGGAGCCGGTCAGAGCTCTGACGGCCGGATGGCGTTGTCGCCTCGTGCCCGACCGGCTCACACACGTCGTCGAGCGCGCCGGTCCAGCTCACAACCCGGCTGGACCGACAGCGGCGCCATGAGCCTCTTGCCCCTGCCCTGTAGTGCCTCATCCTCATCGGCTACTGTCAGTACCCGTATCCAGACCACGAACGAGCACTCGACAGACAGCCAGGACGTATCGTTGAGGGCTTGTCCCATGTGCGGTGGGCCGCTTTCTCGAAGGATCGAAGTGTCGACCGGCTGCGCGCGAGCCTCTCTTGTCTGCGCTCAGACGAGCACCAGCACTGCAGCACATCGTCCGACCACACTCGCTCGCTCCTGCCCCCCTCTCCCCATACCCCCTCCTTGTCCTACCTCCCGGCTGTCCCTTACAAGAACCAGGCTCAACATTAGACCGCTCGGACAGTCATGTCCTCACCCCGCCGACCCAACGACTCCCCGGCGCAGGAGGCCCACCCCGATCCCCCCTCTCCGACGCACGACCCAGCCGCCCCCGCCACCGCACCATCTCCCTCAAGCTCTTCCAGCGCTGGCGTTGGCGACGTCGGATCGACCTCGGGGAGGGGCCGTTTTTATGACGCCCTGCGCCGAATCGGCTTCCCGCACCTGCCACCGTCGGCGTCCGAGCCTGCTGGGCCGGCGCAGGCGGCCGCAGGAGCCCAACCATCGAGCGGTCCGGCCGCGGTGGCGGCCGATGCTGGACCTTCCGCGACCTCCCTATTCCTGCCGGCGACCACTCCCACTGGCGCCTCGACGGCGCCTTCGCCGTCTTCTGGAGGTCCTGAGGCAGAATCGCCCGCGCACGGCGCGTCGCCTCCCGATGGGGCGGCTGCTGAGCAACGGCCCCCTCCGGCTCCAGACGACCCGTCGGTCCCGCGCGCCGGCCAGCCCTTCTTCGGCCTCGACATCATACTTGACGCCAACGGCGGCCCACCGCCAACGCGAGAGGAGATGGAGATCTTGATGCGAAGTCTCTTCGGCCCAAGCGTGCGTGTCCTCCCCCCCTTTTCTCCCCTTTGACCTTTTTTGCGCGTGCTGACAAACCCGCCTCTTGCCTTCTTGCAGGTGACCCTTCCTGCCCAGCCCATGGGCCCGACCCTGTCCGGTGGCCAGCAAGGGATCCCGACGATACAAGCCATCCCTCCGCCAGGCATGTTCACCGGTTTGTCCGCGCCAGGTCCAGCTGCCCCTCCCTCGGACACCTCTAGCGCTCCTGCCTCCGCCTCCGACCCTCCTCCACCTCCACCTCCGTCTGCCGCCGACTTTGATTCCGGTTCGCAGCCTGGCGCCCCTCTCGCCACCTCACCAGCCGGCGTTCCTCCTACGCCTGTCGCTACGCCTGCCTCAAACCCGTCCGGAGGAGCCGCGCCGGCCGCCGAAGGCCCTGCTGCAGCGGCCACGGACGGCGCTGGGCGTCCCCCCGCGCCGGGTGGTCTCGGTCAGCTCATCAACCATTTCATCGCCAACCTCGTCCAGCAGCATCGGACGGCGACGGCCAACAGCGGCGCCCCTCCGCTCGGATCGATGCCGGTCATCATCACCTTTTCGTTCGGCTCGCCTGGCCAGATGGCCGCCGGTCTCAACAACGAGAAGGTGCCCGACCCGGAGCGCGCCAACGAGCTTCTGGGCGCTCTGTCGCGCCCGAGCACCGAGCTGATCGAGCGTCTGGATCATGCGCTGCGATGCGAGGAGGATGTGCGTTCTTTGTGCCTTCATGGCTCGCTCCTCGCCGCTTGCCGTCGATCTTGCTTGCTGACCAATGGACCTCACCCCGCTTCTTCCAGGACGCCGGCGTCGAGGAGATGGAGCGCACGGGCGCCCAGTGCTCGGTCTGCATGGACACGCTCGTAGCCGAAGCTGCTGCCTCGGATGAGCTCGAAGAGGTCGTGTCGCTCCCATGCGGGCATGTCTTCCACGTGCCGTGCCTGCGGCCGTGGCTCGAGACCAACACCAATTGCCCGACGTGCCGTTTTGACCTCGACCCTCTCTCGACGACGCTCCGCCCGCACCGACGAACGCCCGGTCGTGCTCCGGCTGCTTCCAATCCAGCCGATACCGGCGCCATTCCCTCGGCCACCGGCGCCAATGCCCAGGGCCGCGGCCACCCTTACTCGCGCCCGGCCTCGCGCCCCAGCACGCCGACGACGACGACAGCGACCAACGCGTCACGCGCCGCCGCGCCGCCGGCTGCCGAGGAGAAGAAGTATGTGTTGCCGACCGGCCGACAGACGCTGCTCGAGCGCGTCATACACCTCGAGAAGGCGCACCACATCCGCTGCTCGCTCCCGCTGTGCTCGCACGCCGACCCGGACCTGCCGTCGCCCGCGCGGCACACGATCGCCCTCGTCCAGGCGACCCAACCGGGCCCGCAGGGCTTCGTGCTGCTCGGGTGCGAGCACCGCTTTCATCCGGACTGCCTGCGCATCGCCTGCCGCGTCCGAGGCGACCGCGACATCGTCGACGAGGACGGCCGACGGCTCGTTGGGTGCGACATCAAGGGCTGCCGGGGCGAAGGCTGGGTCGAGCGTGACGACTGGGAGGGCAGCGATGCCGGCGACGAAGACAAGGTGCGTCGCTCAATTTTCTGACGGTCGCCTCTCGGATCCGCTCTGTTCCAGCTGCTGACCTGTGTCTGGGGACGCATTCGCAGATGGACGACGCCGTCCCCGCCGCCGCCGTCGAGGTTTCCGGGTCAGCCATGGAGGTTGACGCCGCCTGAGGAACGGCAAAATTACTCTCCGCGCCATCCAACGATCATCGCACACCTTAGATCATTCGCTCTTGCTCTTGCGCAACAGTCTGCCCATCGGCCCTCCTTCCCCATTCTGCAGCGCCTCATCCCTCCATCCGCTCATGCCCCGCGCCATCTACTGTAGCCCTACTTCCATTAGTCCGCACCCATGCCTGTACCATCGCTTCCGCACACTGCTCGCCTCCCTCCATCCAGCACCCTTGCAGCAACGATCCGAATGACCTTGCGCGCTTGCCTCGACGTTTCTCGCTCGACGATTCGGAGTGCAGCATCAATCGGCCTTGTTCGGAGGCAAAAGTGCACGTCGAGCTCAGCACGCACCAAGCTGCTCTCGACTCTCCCTGACGACGACTCCTCTGTGCAGTCAGCCTGCCCCCTCCCAACCTCCAATGCTGCCTGTTTCCTTGCCATTGCTGCTGCCCTTGATGGCTCTGGCCTCGGCGTCCAGCCCTCACCCGGCGGC
This sequence comes from Cystofilobasidium bisporidii, assembly GCA_014825535.1. Lineage (NCBI taxonomy): Eukaryota > Fungi > Basidiomycota > Tremellomycetes > Cystofilobasidiales > Cystofilobasidiaceae > Cystofilobasidium > Cystofilobasidium bisporidii. The sequence continues at coordinate 37,719 of MVAK01000051.1, read as the reverse complement.
GTCCATCCACGGCCTCAACCCCGCACGTGAGCCCGCCCTTCCCCTCCCGCCATCTCCCTCAGTCCAGCATCATCGCGTCTGCGCCGCCTCCCGTCCGCCTTGCCCGTCTCGAGCAGCATCCTGACGGCTCCTCTTTATCTGATCGACAGAGCACGACCTCTATGCGCCCTCGGCCCAGGGCACGTTCCGCTGCCTCGATGGCAGCAAGGTCATCCCATTTAAGGCCGTCAACGACGACTACTGCGACTGCCCCGACGGCTCGGACGAGCCAGGTGCGCCGCCCTTGCCTGGCTCGTGTTTTCGCGTCCTCAGACGCTCGCACTCACCTACGTATCTGGTTGACAGGCACGTCGGCCTGCCCCAATGGTCTCTTCTATTGTGCCAACGAGGGCCACGTTCCCGGCAGCGTCATCTCGAGCCGCGTCGGGGACGGCATTTGCGGTCCGTCCTTCCCTCCATCCTGCGATCTTCCCCGTGGCCCCCTGACGCCCCCGCTTCCCTGATCACCTGCAGACCCAGAGTGCTGCGACGGCTCAGACGAGTCGGCGGGCGAGTGCCCGAACGTCTGCGCCGAGGTTGGGCGCGTGACGCGCGAGAAGAACGAGGCGGCAGCCAAGATTCGGCGGACGGTGCGCAGCTTGCGCTCTCTCGTTCATCCCAGTGGTCGTCTGGGGGCTGATGCGACCATGCCTCGGTTCAACAGGGCTCCAAGGTTCGCTCGTCGTACATCGCATTTGCCGAGAAGGAGCGCCGACGGCTCGAGGACGACATTAAAACGCAGGAGGCCGCAGTCGCAGTCGCTAAGGAGGAGCTCAAGATGGCCGAGGCGTCGACCGAGAGCATGGAGGCCGCCATGAGCGCGACGATTGAGAAGCGCAAGGACTCTCGTGCGTCCGCTTTGTTTGTGCTTGGTGTCGACTGCCTGCCCTTCTGAGAATCCCTCGGCTGACGGGAGATCTCTTCGTGCCGGCGCGTGGGGTAGCCCTCTTCAAGTCACTCCTGGCGCACCGGTCGCTCCTCTCGCGTCTGTCGACCCGACGCAGCACGCTCGAGGCCGAGCTGCTGGAGCTGCGCAAGATCATGGATGAGCTCGTCCGGTCGTACAACCCCAACTACCAGGACATGTCGGTGCGAGCAGCCGCCCGCGGCTACATGGAGCTTTACTACGATGGCCGCGTCGCGCCCGCCGAGGGGGGCGAGGGCTCGACCGAGCCGCTCGTCGAAAAGAAGAAGGACGGCGCCGAGGATGAGGAGGTCAGGCAGGACGAGCTCGATTCCGTGCTCGAGAAAACGGACCTCGACGGCTTGCTCGTCGGCTGGGACGACGGCACCCAGGGCTCTGCGAGCTCCGTCGACGAGCTTGAGGCGATTCGTACGTCTGCGCTCTGTCATCGTTTGCCTTGAGGTGGCGCTCACTTATTTGGTTTTGTCGCTTGACGTCCCCCAGTCTTCAACCTGTCCAACTACATCCCCGACCCGCTGATCGAGACGTTCGACTTTCTCCGATCCGGCCTTGTCTACTGGCTCGTCAAGCTCGGCGTTATTGAAAAGTCGACGACGCTCAAGCCGTCGGCCGCATCCGCCAACCGTGAGTCTCCTGCGCCTTGGTGTTAAGCAGCGCCGCCGAAGTCTGACGCATCTCTCCTGTCATCACTACTCGTCTCAGGCAGCCCCGCCTCGCGCGACGCGCTTCACAAGGCCGAGGAGACGCTCAAGACGGCCGAGAAGGCCTTTGCCTCGGCGCAAACGTCACTGGCCGACATGGCCGAGAAGTTCGGACCCGAGGGCGAGTGGAAGAAGCTTGATGGCGCTTGCATTGACAAGAACCTTGGCGAGTACACATACGAGCTCTGCTGGTTCGGCGACGCCAAGCAGAAGTCGAACAAGGGCGGCGCGACCAACAACCTCGGGTGCGTCCTGTCGCGGCGTGCGGGCTCGCTCTCCAATCGTGGCAAGGACTGACACCTCTTGTGCGCCCGCATTCCCGTCCTACAGCAAATTTAAGCGGTGGAACACAGACGGCAAAGCCGACAAGGGTACCGAGCAGTACTACAGCCAGCAGCTGTACGACAACGGCGCCAAATGCTGGAACGGGCCGAACCGCAGCGTCAAGGTGCGTGTGCTGCTTGGTCCCTAATAGTCGATCTTTGCTCACGCGCATGTATGTGCTGACGCTCTACCTGCGCACTGCGCCATCTCAGCTCGAGATTTCATGTGCCAAGGATGCCGAGCTGCTGTCGGTCGTCGAGGCCGAGAAGTGTGAGTACATCTTCAAGGCGACGAGCCCGGCTCTGTGCTGGCCGGCAGCCGAGGGCGACTCCGTCCGAGTCAAGCAGGAGCTGTGACGGCCAACGCAGACATCTGTCGCTGCCGCTCGCAGTGTACGCGTGATCTAGATGGGCGGTTCAAGCCTCATGTCTATGTTCGTAGAGGCGGAAGGAAGAGGGGAAAAAGATAGAACGCCGAAAGTCTCCGGGCGAGATACAAGAGGAGGGAACGGGACAATGGTTCGAAAATCTGGCTTGTCGAGCTCAAACGGACGCAAGAGCTCAGAGTACGTAGCGGAAGGCCAAGTTCTGGCGATCTGTGAGGTCCAGGAACGCGATTGGGACCTTCTTGGAGACGACGGTGCCGTCGGGCTGGATTTCGTCAATGAAGCCGTAGTCTTCACCGTGGCCGCGGTTGGGGAGCGCGTCGCGGCGCTGGTTCTCCTTGCGCAGGGCCCAGGCCACGCCCAGCATGATGCAGGGGCAGGCGGTGTAGCAGGCGAGGATGACAGACCAAGGCTGCGAGAGAAGATGAAGCACAGGATCAGCTTGACTGACTCCCCAGTACTGAGAAAGAAGGGCTCTGCACGCACGACGGTGTTGACCGGGGAATACTTTGCTTCCCACATCTGTGATGAAAGGCCGAGATGAGATCGGTCAGCCTCAATCATCACGGACAGGCAGGGCTGACGACGTACGAGGGGCGCGAGCAAGTTGCCGCTGTCAAATCAACCGGATCGAGTCAGCTCCTGCAGATCCCGAGTCAAATGGGGGAAGACAGCGGAGGCAGAGAGTGCTCACAGACAGTATCCGATCAGCAGGATGGCGTTTTGCATCTTGGCCTTGGTGCTGCCAGAAACAGTGCTACTAGCCCATGCGAGGCAAAGTACAAAGCCAGTGGTTCTTTTTGAGGGAGGCGACACGAGACAGTCAGGAAACGCGCTGAGGCGGGCCCGAAGCGCGAAAAAGAAAGGCTCACCCGACGCCTGTGATGTAGAGCGCAGCCAATTGGCCGGCTTTGTTGGAACTGGGGGGGGGGGGGTCACAGCGAGAGCGGGCGCGAAGGGGGCGGGTCAGTTCTGCTGTTCTCTGCCGAGTTTCACAACGAGACAGCAGGACGCACAAAGGCAAGCCGAGGATGAGCGCCGAGCCGAGAATGTTGGGAATGAAGTAAACGGCCGAGATCACAGCCTGCGAGTCGACGCGTCGGGCAGAAGCGATTTAGTATCAGCGCGTGTTGCGATCTGATAGCAAAGCCGGAGCGTGCCGAGATACGCACTCGACTGTTGCTCCAGCGTTTGACGCACTGGGATGGGCGCAGTCGGATCAGACGCGAATGACGGGTTGGGGGAAGGGTATGTCAGGAACGACGTGCGGGCATCACAACTATAATCCCTGTAAGGGGACGTACGAGAGTGCCAGTGTAGATCGTGATGATCTCGATAGCACCCGAGACACAGCCCAAGAGCGTCGTCTGCAATCTCACATATCAAGTCGGCAGTAGGGTCAGGACCAGTCGAGGAGGTCGAGCAGGTTGAAGATCGTTCCTGACCTGCCCGGTGGTGAAGCCGAATGATTTGATGATCAACGACGACTGATTGGTGAGTGAGTTGGGCACGTTGTCCAGGGCGGCGAACAGAAACCAGGCCCACGTCTGCTCCAAATTGAGCGTCAGCACCAGGTGCAGAGAGCTCGTCGGACGCACGTAAAGGGAGTACGTACCTTCCAGTCGAGCAGACACTCGATGACCTGCTCGCGCTTGAACGTCTTCGAGCCCTGGGACGCGAACGACTCGTTGTCTTCGACAAGGCGCTCGATTGCGCTGCCAATCGCGAAGCGAGAATCGTCAGTTGCTGACGCATCCCGGCACAGTCAGAAAGATCACGCGCACATTCGCTTCTCCTCCGGGCTCAGGAACCAGGCGTCGGCGGGCGAGGAAGGTACTCCGAAGAAGAACCAAAGTCCGACGACTGATACGGAGGCAGAAAAGCGATGTCAGCTCACGACCTCGGGGAACAAACGTAGCAAGATGGAGACTTGCCCAGGGTGATGGCGCCAAATACAAGAAACAAGATTCGCCACTTCTCGAGGCTGCCCGACGCGTGAAGTACACCCTGTTCAAGACATATTGCAGGTCAGCCCGTAGGTTTGCAGCTAAGACGAGCATGGAGGGACGCACGAAGGAGATAAGACCGGAGATGATTTGGGCGGTACCCTGGACGGAAGAAGGAGCAAAGCGAAGGGTCAGACGTCGGCCGCAAGATGTCAAGGAGACGGGGGACTGACGTTCATCAGGAACCAGAATCCAACCCTCCGGGCAGCCTCTTCCGGACGGTAGAACTGTTGACTGATGATCAGGTAGCCGGCGGTGATCGATCCTGCACATGGATAGGATGTCAGCGAAATGCGCCGGCGGCGTCGAATGCTCGACGGAGTAGACAAAGGGTTTTGGGTGACCCGGTACGCACCCTCGCACATGCCGAGGATGAAGCGGACGGCGAAGAGGCCGCCAAAGTTCGTGCTTGCCGCATGACAGAATAGAGCTATAGCCCAAACTCCAACGTTGATGGACCTGTATGCGCACGCAGTCAAGATCAGCCCTGATACCGCTCGATAGAGAAGTAGACTCGTAAAGGTAGGAGAGGAGGGATGACTCACATCCACTTGCCAACGTGAAAGCGCTGGAGGGCGTAGCCCTGCGGCAGCTCGAAGATCAGGTATGATACGTAGAAGATGGTCTGTTGACCGCCAAGATCAGGTCAGCGTCTGAGCGACAAGGGAGAGGAGAAAGTACTGAGACGCACCCCAAGCAGGTTGTACTGCGACGTCGACAGCCCCGTGTCGGCCTTGAGGCCAAGATTGGCGGCGGCACCGAGCGTCGTCTTATCGCTGAATTGCACAAAATACAAAACCATCAGGGGCGGGAGGAGGTACCAGTCTGCCAGAAAGAGTGCATTAGGGGGTCAAAAGATGGAAGGATGGGCAGAGAGAAAGAGTGAGTAGAGAGACGAACCAATCTTGCGCAGGACTCTCTTCGCCTCGGCCGGGTCGAGCGTGCCTTCAAAGTCAGCTACGAGGTCGGCTGCAGCATCAACCTCAGTGAGCTTTGCGCTGCAGCAGGATGATTGGGCGGGAGGGGAATCAGGAATGGCCACAGGTGAGAAGGGGGGGGGGGCGGAACGGACTGGGGGTTGTGCTGCTCGAGGTCAACGCCCTTCTCGGTGACGTGCGCGTCAGGGGCGCCGCCCTTCTTGTCGTCGAGGTCGATCTCTTGCATGCTGCTGCTGCTGATGGAAGGGAAGGGTCCTAAAGGATATGCCGGGGGAAGGCTCGAGGTGGGTGATGGGGGGGAGGTCAGCGATGAGCGATCCGCACTCTGCTCGTTTGACTGCAACTCGACGTCGATAAACAAGCTGGATTTTCACACGGATGCATGCTCGGCGGAGCAGGCCGGATCGTCCGTTGTCAGCCATCAGCTGTGTAGACCGCGGGCAGCGGCACGACTTGTGGTGCGGTGCGTGGGAGGAGGTTGAAAGGCAGCCTAGCCAGACGATAGCAGGAGGTCGGGAAGGGTCGGGGTCAACAAGCGCGCCTGCCCCGCGCGAAAATAGCGGAGCCGCAGACGCAAGCGGAGGCCTATCTACGCGTGAGAACGATCCAATCGGCGGGCAAGTCGGCGAACGACCTTCAGCTCGGCTCGTCCAAGCGAGGACGGCCGTGATTGATATGGACTAGGCGAGGTCGATAGCAAGGGCAGCTCGTCGTCCGTCCTGCGACATCCTGAAGGAAGAGACAAAAAGGGGAGGGAAGGGACCAAGGCGGCGAATGTAAGGTTGCCCTGCGCCGCCGTCTCTGCGCTGCTGCGCCGGCAAGCCATGACGCGCTGATCACGCACGACGGAGGGCGACGACGCCTGCCGCAGGTGCGGCTCCCATCCAGCAGTCCCTTCAAAGCCAGGCTGCAGTTGGATCCAGCGAGAGACGGTGACTCCCAACCCTGACCCGTTGCTCGCTCGCCCATGTCGCTTCTTCACAAAGTCAAAGGGCTCGTCGCCCACACCTACGCCCCTGGTGAGTCTCGGCGCGACGCGAGACCGTTGCTCAGCCCTTCTTGCGCAGCTCGGACGTCGACTTACGACTAGCTCCCCGACTCGACGAGCAAGGCACTCCCGAGGCCGTCGCCGCTCACGATGAGCACGTTGCCGCGACCTCGCCGGCAGAGTCGACTCCTTCGCAACAGTACACGACCTACTCCGACCATCCCTCACCATCGGCGTCGCCGCCGGTGCCGCCTCCCACTTCTTCGACGCCCCTCTCGTCATCCGCATCGCCCGACGTTGTCGACTCGACGCTCGTCTCGGTCGACTCGAACAGCTCGGCCCCGCTGCCGCCGGTCGAGGCGCTAGACGTGCCCGAGTCGACGCGGTTGGGCGACCACTCGAGCGGAGGCGAGACGGCGCCTACTGGCGGACTTCAGGGCAGCGCCATCGAGGACGAACTGGCCAAGATGGAGGCGCGCACGACCACCATCTCGTCCTAGGCATTGCGAGGAAGGTTGGTTGAGTCGACGTGGCGAGAATGAGGCACCGGATCGACGCGCATGTCATGTTGCTTGTACTTGCCTGGCTGCACGAGGAAGAGAGCCTGCGGTACGGGGCAAGAAGCATGTCATCGTCAGCTAAGGGTGTTTCTCATGCCACCCCGGCTCTCGCCACGTTCGTCACCAGTGTTGGCACTTGAGATGATCCCAAGCAGTGTTGGTCGGGTGCACCTTTGGCGTCCTCAATGCTGCGGTCGGCTTCGAAAGACGGTGCGACAGGAAAGCGTGCCGTTCGGGCAACGATGGACTTCTCCGAACTGGGTCGCGGGACAGTAGCTAGGCCGAGGGACAGTCATGTTTCGCCCGTCGCTGGTGCACGAGAGAGAAATTGGTGTCAGCGAGACGACGATTGCCATCGGCGGCGCCAGATGCACAAGGATGAGGGGTCGCGCCGGCCAACCCCTCGACGCAGGGGCGCGGGAAGCTGTCTATGAGTGATCAAAGCAGACAGCCAGCAGCCAGTCATGGTCAGCGTGCAAATCTGCCAGATGATGGCCGTCCAAGAACAGGTCGTCGACAACGTCGGCTGGCGCAGTGCTGGCGCGCACAGGCTTCCTCCGCTGCGCGGTAACCCTAGGTCGGCTCGGAGGTGGGCAGCGTGGGCTGATGGAGCGAAGGCAGGTCAAGGCAGGTCCCCCCTTTGCCCGTCACACCCCCACCCATCCCTTCCCTACCCAGCCAAAGAGCCTTCCCTCCCATCATGTCCGCCCCCGAAGCAGCGCCATCGTCCAAGCCGATTCAGGTTAAGCTCGTCCTGCTAGGTCCGTCCCTCCAACGCCCTCGTCCGGGCGCATCGTCCGCTTGCTCAAAGGGCGCTGGCCCCTGGCCCCGTTCGCCCGACTGATGCGACCTCTGCGTACTCTGCTTCTCGTCTTATCCAGGCGAGGCCGCCGTCGGAAAGTCGTCGCTCGTCATGCGATTCGTCAGCAACGACTTCGCTGAAAACAAAGAGCCGACCATTGGCGCCGGTGAGTCTTCGCTGTGCAAGGAGGGGAGAGGAAGGGGCCATGCCTGCCCGCCAGCTCGCTCAGAGGGCGTGCGTCACGGCAAGCTCGACTGACCTCGTTGCGCTCCTCGTGCCAATCCTCAGCTTTCCTCACGCAGAAGTGCCGATTGGAGGACAAAGTCATCAAGGTGCGTCCTTTCGCCCCGGTCGGACTCGCCAGGGTGTGATAGCCGCAGGGCTGCGCAGCTGACCTACTCTCGCGCCCCCTTCCTCTTGGTCTCCTTGCAGTTTGAGAGTGCGTCGCCGACTCAACGACCTCCTGTCTGAGCGACGATCCGCTGACCGTTGACAACTCTTTTGTGCCTCAGTCTGGGACACTGCGGGACAGGAGCGCTTCCACTCGCTCGCCCCAATGTACTAGTGGGTCGCTCGCCCTCCTGCGGCTTATCGACCAGCTCCACCCGGCTTGCGCTGCACACTGCTGACCTTGTGCCTCGCCGGTCCTTTTGCACAGCCGAAACGCCAGCGCGGCCGTGGTCGTCTACGACGTGACGAAAGCGGTCAGTTCGACGTATCGTCTGGACGCGCCCGCCGGGTTCCGCTGCTGACTGGCAAGGCTTCCTCGCGCACTTGCAGGCCTCCCTCGACAAGGCAAAGGCTTGGGTCAAAGAGCTCCAGCGTCAGGCCAACCCCAACATTGTTATAGCCCTTGCCGGAAACAAGGTGCGCGAGGTGGTGATTTATCTCGGGGCCTGCTTCAGCAAGATGCTGACGCCTCCTGTACGTGCTCCCAGGTCGACCTCGTCACCCCTGCGGCCGTCTCTGAGGACGCCACTACTGAAGGAGTTGAGGAGGACGAGTCGACGCCCGTCGCTGGAGGCAGCGAATCGCTGCGGGAGGTTCCTCGGGAGGTTGCTGCCGCCTTCGCAGAAGAGAGTGGCCTGCTTTTCTTCGAGACCAGTGCTAAGACGGGCAACGGCGTCGGCGAGATCTTCACCGAGATTGGTCCGTCATCCCCCATCTTCCATCCTCGTCGCAAGCCGAGATCAGACCTGACTCTTTTGTCCTTTCCTTGCGCCCGCTCGATCGCAGCCAAGAAGATCCCGCTGGACACGCTTGCCGGAGGCGCTCGCGCTGGGGCCGCAGGGGCCGCAAAGCCCGCCGCCGGCGCTGCCGCCGCGTCTACCGACCGCGTCAACTTGGGCGAGAACGGAACCAAGAAGGAGTCTTGCGCCTGCTAGACGATCTCGCGGCCTCCCCCTTCGCACATGACTGCCTTTCATCCTCCACCCACCCTCCCTTCTCACGACTTGACCACGATCCCCGCCGCTCATTTGACACCTCCTCCCGACCGTCTCTCGGCTGTAAAATCTTTCCCCCTTTGCCCTTCTCTTTCTCCAGAGCCTTCTTGTCGACCTACACAGACATCGGTCCCTCTTTCCGTATGCTCGATGCAGTGCCGAATGCGCGGCGTCTCGTGTTGCGACAGAGACTTCGGCCATCCGCCGACGCTTCGACCGACGCCGCCGAATTGCTCGCGCCGGCCGCAGCCTGCGGGCTGATCTGCAAGCCCGCCATCCCACCTGCCTTAACACAAGGAAGTGGCGAGCTGAGGACAAACGGGAGCGCAGACGGAAGCCGAGCACGACGCTTCTGCTCGTTCGTCTGAGCAGCGATGAAAAGTTCTCTCGAAGAGATCGTGCGTGCGCGACCTGCTGCAGGCGGGCCGCTGCGATTTTGGGTGGAGCGCGGGCGCAGAGGAGACGATTCGGAGACGACGCCATCCATCCCCTTGCGCCTCCCTCCCACCCACCACCTCCCCTCCTTCCCACACACACCCTTTCCAAAAAGCAAACGAAGATGCTCCGATCCACCCTCGCCAAGTCGACCCGCCTCGCTTCGACGGCTGCCGTCGCCGCATCGACCTCGACCGCGCGCTTTGCGCTTCCTGCCCTCGCCGCCTCGTCGTCCCGACTGTCGACCGTCGGCACCGTCCAGAAGCGAGGCTACCATGAGAAGGTCCTCGACCACTACAACAAGCCCCGCAACGTGCGTCCGGCCTTCGTCTTCGCTCTGCTTGGCAAAACGGGGGGAAGGCGACGGAGCCAGTGGGCCAAGGTGGAAGACGCTGCTGTCGAGGCAGCCGTCGTGCCGCGAAAGTCAGATTGCTGACGCTCCCCCCTTCCCTTGCCGCCCTCCGTTGACGCAACTCTCTCCAGGTCGGCAGCATGAACAAGACTGACCAGGACGTCGGCACTGGTCTCGTCGGCGCTCCCGGTACGCGCTGCTTCTTCCCTGCTTAAAAGTCGCTTCCGAGGAGGGTCAGAATGCTGACCTGCCTATCGGCCAATGCCGCTGCCCTACGCTTTGCCAGCTTGTGGAGAGTGCGTCCCCTTCCCTTCCACATCACGCCCGCCAGCGATGATCCGAAGCCCGGCTGACCTCTTTTATCTGCCATCCTCAGCGTCATGAAGCTGCAGATCCGCGTCGACGACAACGGCGTCATCTCTGACGTGTAAGTGCAGTACGCCCGCTCTGATCGGACAGGCTGCCGCTCAAGCAGACCTCCACCGTCGAGCGCCAGCTGACTCTGTCCGCCACCTGGCCTCCCTCTGCCACCTCACAGTCGCTTCAAGACCTTTGGGTGCGCCTTGATTCCTCTGCTCGCCGGCTGTTGTCCGCCGGGACCAGCTACTGACAACTGCGAATCTCGCTGTCGAAAAAAGTTGCGGCTCGGCCATCGCCTCGTCGTCCTTCATCACCGAGCACGTCAAGGGCATGACGCTCGAGCAGGCCGGCATGGTCAAGAACACCGAGATTGCCAAGGAGCTCAGCCTGCCGCCCGTCAAGCTGCATTGCTCCATGCTCGCCGAGGACGCTATCAAGGTGAGACTCTGCTGCGCCACGTCAATCGGCGCGCATCGACCGCTGACTTCCGTCCAACTGCCTTTATTGTCTGCAGAGTGCCATCAGGAACTACAAGTCGAAGCGCCCTGTGGCCAGCCCGATGGTCAACGACGCTGTGAGTCTGCCTGCCATTTGCGAGCCTCGGCGAGGGGTCACGTTCTGACGACTTGCTCCATCGCTTCGCTCGCAACAGGCCCCTGCGTCGACGACGTCCGCCACCGCCTAAGACGGCACTTGCTCCACCTCACCTTCACCTTGCTCCCGCTATGCCGGAAGCACTCGTTCTTGGTTGTCTAGCCTTCTCCCTCAGTCGGCGCTCAGGTCTCTCCTGAGCGCCTGCTCCATGCCGTAGCTCTTCCTTTTTTTTCGGCACCGCCCTTCTCTCTCGCTCTTCTCCAAGTCGTACGGCGATTCATGTACCAGTCTGTGTTTCTTCTCACGAGGGAGGGTAGCATGAGAGCTGAGTAGCAGAGGCGTCTTGCTCAGGATCGACGCGTGGGCGACGGCCAGTTGACAAGTCTGGGCCGGCGGGCCCCGCCCAGGCGAGCGTCTTCCGCGGGCGGGCAGCGCAGCCCATGCTTGCTTGGATCTTCTTCTCGGGGCGCGCCCGGCTCGAACGACAGAGTCGACCCTCCTGCTCTCGCCCCTTCCTCCCTTCCTCCCACCCGTCCCAGGGACCTCGCCCCTACCCCTCCTACCAGGCCTCTTCAAGACAGCCATCGTGGCCCCCGGACCGTTGATCCGTCGCCCTTTTTCGCAGTCCGTCGTCGTTGCCGTTCTTGGACGTCCCGCAAGCCCGCCGCCACCTCTCCCGGCCGCCAGGAATAGCCCCCCAGCTGCCCTGTTGCCTTTGCTAGCAGCAGCACCAGGCACCTGATTCCCTAACAGGATTCTTCTTCTGAACCGCCCAAATCCCCCTCTCGCCGGTCACCTCCCTACCTGTTGGCCTCCATCCAAACCGTCGGCGCCTCCTCGCCGGGTCTCGCACCTCCCATCCCCTGCGCACTCGGTCGCCTCTCCCTCCGACGAGGTCATGCCTCCTCTACCTGACCACCCCTGTCGGCCACCACCCACCTCGCAAGCCATCCCGCCTCTACCTTCGCGGCCGGCCCTCCTCGCCTTGATCGGTCTCCTTGTCACCCTCGGTCCATCGCCCGTCGCTGCTGCCCCGCATCCAGTCGCCGGGCCGAGCAGACGAGAAGGGCAAGCGGCGCAGGCGCCAGCCGCTGCGGGGCTCGAGGGCGAGGGTAGCGCCGGGCTGGATGTCGAGGCGTCAAGCAGTAGTCGCCTACGGTTAGACGACGATAACGGCGAGGCCAACCTGGCTCTCGCAAGGCGGATGGACCGCCGGCCGTCGCGTGGTCGTCCACGACGAGCGACGCCCGCCGACACGTCGCTGTCACCCTTGCCATCGGCGACCGCGGCATCGACGAGCTGGCCCGCCGCTCAGCCCGCATCGCCCAGCAGCAGTCAGCCGACACCAGCAGTCGTCCTCGCCGCCGTAAATAACCCCTCTCGCAGGCTCGCCCATGCCTATGGCGTCTCGCCCTCCAGAGCACTCGTCGACAAGTACGAGCTGCAATCCGAGGGCTCGTGGGAGCTGGCCGAAGAGTGGGAGCTCTACGGCGTGAAGGTGCGTTCCTCCATCCCTCTGATCTGCTCTTCCCTGGGGTCGATCAACTAGTGCAGGATTTGAGGTTGACCGAGAATATCGCTTCGTCTTTCTCGGACTCATCTCTTCGGTCACCCATCAACGCAGCAGCTTGCAGCCTCGACCTCGACAGACGCCTCACCGACGGCGACAGCAGACGCGGCCGCCACGACATCGTCCTCAACGTCGAGCACAGCCAGCCCGACGACCCTTCCACCCGGCTGGGGCGGCGGCAGCCGCGACGAGTTCGAGGTGCCGCTCATCGTCGTCATCAGCGTTGGCTTGACTTGCATCGTGCTCGCAACCATCTTTACGTGCGTCCTGCCTCCATCCGGCTGCTCCGTCCACCTGCATTCGCCCTCTTGCTGACGCAACCTGGCGTGCTCTCCTGCAGCTTCCTTGCACGTCGCAACAAGCAGCGTCGGCTCGCGCGCCGGGCCAAGCGGTACGAGGAGAAGAAGCTCCGTCGCGCGCGGGAGGCTGCCGAAGCCGCCGCCGCCAACGGCTCCGCCGATGCTTCTGTCGTCGACGGTGATGCGGCGGAAGGGCTGCCGATCCCGCGGGTCCCGACCAAGTCGGCGACCGACGGCGCCTCCATTGTCTCGTCCGCCACGTCCTCTTCGGTCGCGTCGTCGCGCAACGGCGCGCGCCAGCGGCTCGGCAAGGCCCGCGTCGTCGGCACGCTCCGATCGGCTGGCAAGAGCTTTTTGCGCATCTCGAAGGGCAAAGGCCGAGCCCGCGACGCGGACCTCGACGAAGACGACGGCGAAGGAGGCGGGGGTCGGGACGAAGGCGCAGTCGTCGTCGAGGAGGACGAGCGGCTCGACGGCATGTCCGAGGCCGACGAGTCGCACTCGAACCCCTCGGACGCCGCACCGGGCGGCGGCTCGATGCTCCCCAGTCTCGCCCAGAGGCGGAGGAGCACGTACGAGCCGACCTCGCCCCGCTCGATCGGGAGCGAGCGCCATGGCGACGACGGCGACGGGCCGACCCCGACCCAGATCGTCATCACCGACACGGACGCCGACCCTGCGCCGGCCCCGCCACCCCATCCGAACCATCACGCAACGCCGCCGGCGTACCACGCTTCCGCCGGCCCCTCGTCGCCCACCAGGCCGCGCTCGAGGTCCGACCCGCGCCTCGCACCGGCGCTCGCACCGCTCTCCCGCGCGTCTACGACCGACCCCTCGTCCTCCGCTTCTGCTGCCTTCAACGAGCACGACAACGACGACGACGGCCGTGCGACGCCGCCGCCTTCGCTGCACCCTCCTGGCTCCGCCCCCTTGCCCTCGATCCCTTCCTTCCCGATCGACGCCAAGCTCCCCCTCCGGCCTCCCTCCCCACCGTCACCCACCCACCCCGCCCCGTCGTCCCGCGGCTCAAGAACGACCGAGGCGTCTGAGCTCCTCGCACGGCACGCCCGTCACCTCGCGACGGACGACAAGGCGGTGCTGGCGCGGATGGCTTCCGAGGCGTCGGCGCCGGACGAGCCGGACGGCGACGAGGGCGACGATGAGGCTGCAGGGAGCGCGCCGCCCGTGTGGGAGGCGCACGACTCGCACGACCTGCCGCCCGCGCTCGCTTCGTCCTCGTCGGCCTCTGCGTCGGCGAACGGTCCGTCCGCGCCTGCAGCGACAGCCGGAGAGGCGACCGATGGCGAGGCTGCTCGCCCGCTCCTGCCCGCCCCGCCCCGCCAGTGGGGGCGCAAGACTCTGGAGGACCCTTACTTTGACACGGCTCGGGCTTCCATCGACCCTTCCCCCTCGCCGTCGTACGTCCGCTCGGAGGAGCCCGCTCTGCCGAGCCTGCTGCCATCGGCCCCGCCCTCGGCTCCGCAAGACGCAACAGAGGAGCAAGACGACGAGGGTCTGGCGTCGGCCCCACCGCTGCTCGATGAGGACGACGAGCTTGCGCCGACGGCGCCTGTCCTCGTTCTGGACGATGAACAGGACGACGACCAGGCGGGACCCTCTGTAATCACCCCTTCCACCCCCTCCGCCGTCAGTCAACGGTAGATCTTGATGCGTCCTCTCCCAGGCCCTTGTTTCACCGCGCGCGCGTCCGCAAGCGAGCCCCGCTGACCAGCAATGGACCAGAGCCAAGCTTTCCTCATGTCCAGCGAGCCAAAGGGCAGCCCCAAGGAGAGATGAAAGGCACATGATGAGAAACAAAGAAAGTGGGCAGGGGGGTCATTAAAACAGCGTCTCCTGCAAAGGGTCGACGAGAGGGGTAGGGGCGGGGGATGTCGAAGTCAGCGCTCTGAGCGAGCAGCATCGAGGATGTGCAGGAAGCCAAGCAGGCCGAAAAGAGGAGATGAGGACGGACCTCGTCGCGCAGGTACTCTCCGACATCGCTGAAAGGGAAGAGTTGCGCACCGAGCCAAGCGGGGAGAGTCAGTTGAGGGGAGGCATAGAGCGCAAGGGAGCCGGCCCCTGCACAGTGCAAAAGAGAAGAAGAGAGAAAGAGAGGGACAAGAAGAGGGTTCAACGAGGACGCACGCCTGGTGGAATACAATGATGGACGTCGGGTCGAGCTTGCGCGTGTCCATCGTCGACCTGGCCGTCACCCCAAACCCGAGCGGGACGTCGCTCATGCTGAACACGACGACGCCCTGGTGCTCGGGCGTGTCCTCGGTGATCCTCCCCAGGTGGGCCTTGACGACGTGGTTGCCGTACAGGAACGGCAGCTCGCCGTTGGGCTTGATCCACACCTTGAACTTTGCGTACTTTGCCAGGTAGTCGAGCGCGGTGACGGCCAGCTTGAACTTGCCCGACTTTGAGAAGCGCCCAAAGCACGTGCCGAGCGAGATGAGGTTGGGCCGGGCGACCGAGATCGACTGCTTCATCAACGGGGTGGGAAGGTAGTAGACCCTGATTTGCAGGGGGTAGCGCGCCAAGTGGGTGGGGGGGGGGCGAACGGTGAAGGTTGGAAGGGGCGAAGCGACGAGGCGAAAGAGGTGGGAGAGGAGGGGAGCAAGGGCCGTCAGTAAAGCTGAGCTCGCGTAAGGGAGCAGGCGGGTGTCCAGAGTTCGCTCTCTCTCTCTCTCTCTCTCTCTCTCTCTCTCTCTCTCTCGCGCGCGCGAGCGGTGAGACCGAACGGACCTGTCCTTGTGCAGACGGAAGCAGTGCTCCTCGCCTTCCGGCCGGTCGACGAGGTGGACGAGGTTCTTGCCCTGGTGGTCGCAGCAGACGGACGAGCGCAAGCAGGCACACGGCGAGAGCGCGAGCGAGGAGGTGGTGAGCGAAGACGGAGAGAGCTGTCAGTCACTGCAGCTACAGCTTGGCGCAGGGGCAGTGGCAGCCTCGAAACGAACAATGTAGTTGGCGAGCTCTGGGCAGGTTGGGAGGAGGAGGGTCAAGGTCGAGGAGCAAGTCAGCTGCTGTGGCTGCGGCAAGCGCTGGAGCCCAACGGATAGTGAGACTGACTCGAGAAGACTGCCTTGGTCTCTTCCTCTGTCAAAGGGCGCATGGCTGGGAGCCGGGGTAGGGGTATAGGAGACGGGTTGGAGCGAACGGAAGGAGGGGGTGAGGTCAGCCGCAGCTTTCCGCCTTGTGCGCGCGGACGAGGCTGAGAATTGGCAGGCCAACGGGCAAGAGGGTTCCCACGGTCCCGCCTCAGCCCGACAGCACCAGTTGTCGCTTGGCTACTCCAGTCCTGTATACTCCCCTTCGTCCTGCCACCTTGTTGCCTCGAACGCAGGCTCTGTCCGTCCTTGGTCCCGTCCTTGCACTGGGGTTGTCCTTCTCTCGCTGACTTGCCCGCCTCGCCTCCAACAGATCCACCCAGCAGCCGTCGTTCGCCCGCGCCCGCCATGATCACCGACACCACGCTCACGACCCTGGCCGTCCGTCCCTCCCTTGCTTTCCTTGCCTGGTCCTCCTCGCCAGCATCTGACCCCCTGCCCACGCCCTTGCGCGCGCACTCACGCTCAGAACTCGCTCGGCGTCGTCGCCATGGGCCTCATCGTCGGCTATCACGTTCTCGAGGTCAACCACGACGACGACGAGACCGAGTAGTCGGGCCGCGCGCTCCCTGCCTCCTGCGACGAGATGCGCCCTCGTCCTGCTTCTTCTTGCTCAGCACCCAACGACCCACGATCTCATGCCCCTCACTCTGAGCTTGCTACGACTACTCGACCGGCTTGCTTGCTGCAAAGGTCACCACGAGCTGGCGGATCCGGATCCGACGAGCGTGAGGTCGAGCGAGTCAGCGACATGCAGGGCGCAAGATGCAGGCGGCGGCCGAGTCGAGGTTTCTACGCCCAGCCTTCATATCCCCATTCCCTTGTCCCGTTCACTCTCCATCCCTCCCCTTTCCTCATCTTGCCGGACCTCCTGCATCCCTCTTTCACCATACTCCACCCCGCAAGCCTCACCGCTCGCTTGGCGCTCTACTCCCCTCGCCGCTGTCTCCTCCTCGCCCGCTCCTCACCCCAGCAACCCCCGCCGCCGACCTCCCTCCCTCGTCGCCGCCGCCCCATGTCGACCTCGAACCCGCCTCCGGCCCCGCACAAGCCGTCCAAGCCGGCGTTCGAGCTCACCCCCGCCCAGATCGCAAAGCAAGAGGCCCGCAAGGCGCTTAAACTCGCCAAGGCCCAGGCTGCCCAGGAGCAAGGGGCCAAGCCGCTGCGGACCAAGGAGCAGCTCGCAAAGGGCGAGTTCAAGCGGCGCGAGTGGGTTCGCCTGCCGGGCGAGCCGGCGGCAGAGGGCGAGATGGCCGTCAAGGTCATGAGCTGGAACGTAGGTCCGGCGCACACTGGGTACCCGAGGGCCGGTGTCCGACTGGTCTGCTGAATGAGCCTTGCTGACCACACCCATCGTCGATGACGGCTTCGGCGCGACAGATGCTGGCCCAGACGCTTGTCCGTGCGTCCTGCTTCCTCAGCCCCACCTCTTGCATATCCTCCGGCTGGACTTGGGCTGACACACTCCGCCTCGCCGTTTCCTGGACCCGCTGCTAGGCCGTGACCTCTTCCCCGGCTCTGGTTTGTCCCTCCTACCCAGTCCTCCTTCCTTACGCCCTGCGCGCACACCCGATCGGCTGACCTCCTGGCCCCTATACGCAGACTGCCTCAAGTTCGCGACGCGCGAGCAGATGCTCATCTCGGAGCTGACGGCGTACGACGCCGACGTCATCTGCCTGCAGGTGCGGCGCGCGCGCGCGACCCCCCCCCCCCCCCGCGACGCCCAGAGACTGACCCTGCTCTGCGCACCCTTCCCTTGCCCTTACCGGCCGCACGAGTGCAGGAGGTCGACCAGTTGCCAGTCCTGCTGCCCCACCTGGCCGAGTACACCCCGACGTCCGGCACGGGCCGCAACAAGCGGCACGGCTGCGTCGTCCTCCACAAGTCGGCGGCATTTGAGCAGCTCGCGAGCGAGGTCGTGTACCTCGACGAGGCCGAGCTGCGCGAGGGGGGCGGGGAGGACCGCGCAGGGTGGCGCAGGGCCGGCACGCGCGAGACCAAGAACGTTGGGCTGCTCGTCGCGCTGAAGAACAAGAAGGGAAAGGGCGGGCTTGTGCGTCCCATCCTCTACCTCCCTCTGCCCCTCGGGGGGGGGGCATCCCCCTTAACTGATCGCAAGCGCAAAGCTGACCGCTCTCTCGCGTCCGAATATCCTCCCGCAGATCGTCGCGACGACCCACCTGTTCTGGCACCCGCTCTATCTGGCCGAGCGCACCCGCCAGTGCGCAGTCCTGCTGCGCGAGACACTCCGCTTCCGCCTGGCCGGCGAGTGGGCCGACTGGCCGATCGTCATGGCCGGCGGTGCGTTCTGCTTCCTCGCCCGGTATCTCTGCTGAGCCTCGTCTCATTGCAAGCTGACCTCCAAAAGTTGCTCCCTCCTCCTTCTCCACCGCTGGCGTGCGCTCGCAGACTTCAACACGCAGCCGTTCGAGCCGTCCTACACGCTCCTTGTCGATCCGTCGCGCGGGCTGACGCCGGCCCAGGCAGCCCACGTCGCCAATTCGTCGGTCGTACACAAGTCGCTCGCCAACGTCAAGAACGCTCGGCCGACCCCGCCGGCCGGCAAGCCAGAGTTCATTCCACCCAACTCGACGCCGGCGGCGCTGGAACCGGCGGACGACGACGAAGGCGAGGGGGGGGAGGACAAGGGCGGCGAGGGCGAGGGCATCATGAAGAACGCCCGGCTCGCGACGCCCGACGACGGCCTGCTGACGGTCGACGAGCTCCGCCAGGTGTTCCTCGAGGCCGAGCGGGTCGCGGGCGGCCGGCCAAAGAGTCTGTACCAGGAGGCGAGCGTGCTCGGGGAGGGCAAGGGCCTCGAGGGCTTGACGCTCGGCGAGCGTCTGACCGACGAGGAGCAGTGGCTGGAGATTGGCAGGGGCGAGCCGTGCTACACCAGCTACACGCCGTGCGTCCGGCTGCGTTCCGCCGTCGCCCTCTTTGCTCCCCAGCGCGTTGCTGACGCACTGCCCCTGTGGACAGATACTGGCACCTCACGCTCGACTACATCTTTCTCCTGCCGCCGGCGACGACGGGCGCCTACCCGCGCATCGCCGCCTTCCTCCCGCCCCACTCGCCCGAGACGCTCGGCTCGGGCCTGCCCCGGACCAAGATCAGCGCGAGCGACCACGTCGCCGTCGCGGGCGAGATCATCTTGCCGGCCTAGAACGGCAGCCCAATGGAAACGAGGGAAAAAAAAACTAGACATCATCCAAGGACCGCTCGTGAACCTGTAGACTCTCGCGCGCGGTGCTCAGGCAAACTCGACGCGGGCCTCGCCCCCGCCGCGCTTGATCGCGAGCCCGCGCTTGCCGACCGCGTAGTAGATGCACTTTACGCCGCCCTCCTCGCCGCCCGGGACCTGCGCGAGCGCGCCCTTGACCGCGCTCATCGTGAGCGAGTGGCCGTCGGCCGCGAGCAGGCGCAGGAAGACGTGTGCGAGCAGGATCCCCTGCGGCGTGACGGGGAACGCCGGGGTTGAGGACGAGGTGGTCGAGGTGATGGACGTCGGCGGCGCCGGCGGGGGCAGCTCTGACAAGACCTTGATGGCGTCGCTGCGAGGGCGGAGCGGGCAAGAGGGGGGATTGTCAACGAGAGGAAGCAGCGAGACGACGGAGGTCACCCAATATGGACGCACTAGGTCTCTTGCGGGCCAAGCGTCTCGTCAGTGGACGGCGCGAGGGGTGACTGGCGCAGTATATCCCCAAACGGCGTCCAGAGCTTGGTCTGTAGGGCAAGGAGGGGGGGTGGGCATAGGGACAAGTGTCAGCAGGCAGGATGACGGGCACAAGCACATATGGGAGAGGCCGGGCGCACGAGGATCGTAGACTGAATCTCGGTCAAAGGCACGTCAGCGGGAGCAGCCGGCGGCTCCACCGCCTCCTCAACGTCAGGCGTGGGTTCTAGCGGAGGCTCGACGAGCGCCGGCGCAGGCTCTGGCTCCGGCTCTGCAGTCAATGACCGAGGCTGGGCGTCGGGCGAATCATGGCTTGTCTGCGGTGTAACGGCGGGTGGAAGCGACAGCATGACCGTGGCATCGTCGTCGTCGTCGTCGGTCCGCCCAGCGCCGTCGCCGCCACCGAGGGCAGAGACGTCCGGATCGTCAATGATGGTGTCATCGAGCAGGCTCTCACCGTCCGCCTGTGAGCCTTCGAGGATGACAGACGTGTCGCCAAAGTCCCTGGGCGGCGCGGCGGGCGCGCCGAAGCTCAGCGCCGACGGCCGCGTCAGCGTGCCGGGCGTCCGGCCCTTCTGCGAGTTGGACAGAAATCGCGTGATGGTCGGCGTCTGCCAGGCCGACGTCTGCGCCGCCGACGGGGGAGGCATCTTGAAGAGCTGGGCGGCGACTGAGAATGGGCGAGGCGAGGGCGCGACAATCGGTCGACGGGCAGACTTGGGCGTCGGAGGCGCTGCCATTTGGACGCGCATGGGAGACATGAGGGACGGAGCCTCGATGAAAAGGGAAGGGTGCCGGAGTGTCAGTCGAATGTCTTCTGATTCCCCCGACAAAGGACTAGAGAGCTCACAGGCGCCGTCCTCATCTTCTTGGAGAGCATGAGCTTGCGCTCGAGGACCTTGATCTCGGCCTCCTCGCGCGCGAGCAGGTCCTGGATGGAGGGGTCGTCGTCGTCGTCGGGATCCTCGGCCGTCGCCTCCGTCGAGGAGACAGCGTGCACCCTATGCGAAGCCTGAAAGTGGCGGAGGTTGCAAGGTCAGCAAGAGGCCCGCGATCAACGAGGACGGAGGCAGACCAAGGGAGCATGACGCACCAAGTCCTGCTCAAGCTGCGCAATGGACTCGCGCAGACTCTCGACCTTGGCAAGCTGGGCGACCGCGAGCTTGCGCTTCCGTGGCATGGGTCGGCTGCGCGTCGGATATGAGAGTTCAGCTTACGGAGAGCGAGACGCAGTCAAGAGTGAAGGCAGGAGCCATCGAGAGGTGCACGCACAAGCCGTCCATGAGCTTGAGGGCAGCCTCGAGCAGGACCTCGGGCTCGGCAGGCGGCGCCTTGGCCGGCTGAGGCCGGAGGGGCGTCGCCGGCTGAAGTGGCGTGAACTCGAAGAAGGGCTGGTCGGGCACGGATGGCGCGGCGTGCGTTGAGGTGGCGGTAGCCTTGGGGCTGAGAAGATGCAGAAGGGAAGAGGGGGGGGGTCAGGCACCGTCTCAACGCGACGGAACGACAGCAAGGGAGCCGAGGACGCACCCGACATAGTTGAACATCTCGCGCTCTCCTGGCTCGGCGTCCCTGAGCAGCATCCCGGCCGGCGTGTGAAAGGCGGCAGTGAAAGGTCCCATCGGGGCGGACGAGTGGCCCTGAAGGGCGAACGAGAGAGCTCAACGGGGGTTCAGCTCGGCAGGCTTGGAAGGCAGCTGGCGCAGCCAAGTGAATGGGAAAGGGGGAGGGCTGACCGTGAGCTCGAGCGTCCGGTCGAGGGCCGCATCCAAGCGGGCAAGGGCCTCCATCAAGGCCATGATTGAAGCGGGTAGGAGGGGGCGGAGGAGGGTTGAGAAGGGCAGGGTCGAGAGTCGGTGTTGTGGGAGTCGAGGAAATCAAAACGGACGAGCGCGTCGTCCTCGCGTCGTCCGGCGCGTCGATCCGGCGCGGACTGCCGCCTGCCGTCGTCGCTCGTCTTCTCCCCAACCCAAAGCAATGGGGGAACGAGGAACGTGACATGGGATTCGAGATCGTATGCTACAGGTGGACGTCAGATGAACGGGGGGCTGGAGGGGCTACAAAGGGGTGGGAGTCATGCATATTGGTGACGTTGACGTCTGGCATCGCAGATGTAGGCGACGACGGGATGTCGTTCGACGTAGTTCGACGCGCGACGAGCTCAGAGGAAGTCAAAAGCCGACGACTGCCATCCCTCCGAGACGGCCTGAGGCTGCTTCTGAGGAGCCGCGTCCGTTGGCTGCGAGACCTCGGCCGGCTGACCAGCGGCCCCGGCGGAAGTGGTGGTCGGGGCAGGCTGACCCATCTGTTGAAGGGCGGTATGCGCGCGCGGGCAGATCAGCACTCCTGTCCCTCGTAGAGCGCGGCCGGCCAGACAGATGCGAGTAGAGTTGACGCACGATAATCCGCCCCTGGGCTTCCTCGGTCTTGGCCTCGACCTTGGCTTTAGTCTCCTCGCCCTCGGCCTTCTTCTTTGAGAGGACGCTGGCGAAGGCGTCGACCTTGCTGGCGCCTAAGAGAGCAGAGGCAATGGGCACCAGGGCGTCAGTAATCGATGCGCTGATTGAGATCAACGGAAGCACCTCAAGTGCGTACCAGGCTTGGAGCTCGCCTCCTTGACTTGCTCGCGAACGGCGTGCAGCTGCGTGTCGGCGTACTCGAGCGACGTCCGGATGGCCGACTCAACCGAGTGGGCGATGTTCCTCTTGATGAGGCCAGTCGCGAGGGGCAGAATGAGCTTGTACATGACGTCGTGAGCCGAGTGGCGAATCGCAGTCTTGAGCGTGCCGACGTGAGCTTTGACGCTCTTGACGACGAACAGGGGTGACGAGCCTGGCGGCGCCGTTTCGAGCACGACCGTCGCGCTGATGCCCTGGCCGCCGATCAGGCAGTCGGCGACGCCCGAGTCGGACAGCTTGGGGAACCCCGTCTTCTTGCGGAATGCGATCTTCACGTCGCGGACGTCGGCCTGGATCTGTGACAGCTGGACAATGGCCCGACCGCGATTGGCGCCGGGTCCGACCGCCGAGGGCTTGGTGGGCGAGAAGTGGACGTGGTACGAGGTCTCGATGTCGACGAAGTTGGGGCAGAGCGTGTCGCCGCGTAGGACGAGGTCCTCAATGACGAGGTCAACTTGCTTATCCTGGTACTCGATGCGAGGGACCGGAATGAAGCCGATCTCGCTGAGGCAGCGGCGCAGAAAGAAGAGACAGAAAGGCAGTCAGCGGCGAGAACGAGTCTCTCGGATGTGACCAGGGACAGGCAGCTCAGCGCTCACTTGATCAGGGCCGGGAGAACGTGCTGGCGGAAGTCGTCCCAAATTTCGGTCTTGTAGACAAGGGAGCCGTTCTCGTCGAAGAGCAGGTCCTTGGCCAGGCGCTGAATGTCCTCGCCTAGCTTCTTGTTGAGAGGCTCTGCGGTAGCCAAAAAAAAGCGTGATTGTCAGTTCAAAAGCGCAAAGCAGAGAGGGAAGACTAGGAAGAGTTTCACCTTCGCTGAAGCCCTTGAGCCAGTCTGCGACCTCCTCGAAGAGCTTGTCCTTGTCGCCGGCGTACTGTTGAGAGCGATCAAAGACAGAGAATGTGTCATCAGAGCGGCCAGGAACACGCCAGCGAGGGCGGAAGGAGGGCTAACTCACCTTCTCCTCGAACAGGGCGTTGCCGCGCTCGCGCAGGGCGCGGCCGTCGCTGGCGCACTGATCTTCGAGAATAAAGCCCGGCTCGAGCAGGGCCTGGGCGGGTGGACAGAGCAGAGTCAGTTGTCAGTCGGCCTCTCGGTCCGGCCCGAGCAAGATGGACAGCCGACGAACCTTGCGCACATACACCCCAACTTCGTGCCAGAAGGCGAGCAGGACCTCGTCCTTGCGCGCGTTTGCATATAGCTGGTCGACGGCGGCGATGATTCCATCGAGTGGGCGGCCCGAGATGCGGACGAGGATGATCTTGAGGTTGGCAAACGAGCGCTGGAACGCCGGGTCGGCTGATATCTCGGACGCACCCGTCGCGCCCTCATCCTGCAGGTGCTTGGCGTGGCCGCCATATTCGTCCAGCTTGTCGAGAAGAGCCGAGACGGCTGCAAGTGAGTGTGCGCAAGTCAACGAGATCAGCGCTTGCGTGAAAATTTTGAGTGAGAAGCCAGTGGAGGTGCACGCACCCTCGTCGTACTCCTCGCGCTTCTGCGACTCGATGACGACCTTCTTGAGGCGGTATAGGAATTGCTCTCGTCGCTCCTGCGGGAACTGCGTGTCAAAGAAGCTGACAGCTCGGTCCTTCTGAGCGCGCAACTTCTCCGACTCGTCGTCGCCGGCCAGGCGTTCTCGGAAGTCGTGCAGGCGGTCTTTGACCGTTCGCTTGGTCTGAGAGCGGGGATCAAGAGCGAGGACCGCCCACGCGGGTCAGCACCGCGCAAGAGGGATCCTATCGAAGCACAAAGGGCGGGAGGGCGCACTCGCTCGCGCTCGGCCGGCGACTTCTGCTCCTCAGCCACCTCCTTGGCCTTTTCCTTCTTCTTTCCGGCCTCCTCGGCCACCTTCTGCTCTCGGACCGCCTGTACGCCCTGCTGCGCCTCCTCCACAGCAACCCCCTGCGCTTCCTGCTTGACGCCCTCAGCCTGCTCGATGCCCTCCTTGGCTTTGGACTTGCTCTCGCCGGGCTTGCTCTCCGGAACAGGCGTCGTAAGCGTTTCTTCGGCGGGCGCCTCGCGGCCGATGTCGCGCAGCTGCTCCTCGGTCGGGCGCAGCTTCTCCTCGACGACCTTGACAGCCGACGTCGCGAGTCTGTCGACGGAGGAAAGAAAGAAACGGGATGCATTCAAGCCCAGGTCAGATGGCCTGTCGGGCAAGTCGGCGCAAGCTGAGAAGAGCGGCAACGTACACGTCTCGCCCGACGACGCCGAGGTCAAAGACGACCTTGCGGAACTCGGCGTTCTGGACATAGAGCGAGAGGACCGTGCGAAGGTGCTGGGCGGCCATCGATGCATCCTCCTTAGCCTGCTGCTGCGAGACGGACGCCTTCAGAGTATGCGAGGTCGGGTCAAGCTTGGGCTGCGGAGATTAGATGGAGCGCTATGTCAGGAATTCGCGGCCAAGCGAGGGCGGCGGTGATGTGGAAACAAGCGCAAAGGGACGCACCCCCTTGGACTCGTGCAGGAAATTCTGAATCAGCTCGTCAGAGTTCTTGGCCGCGATGATGTCCCTGACGGCCTGAAGGACGTCCTGTCAGAGAGCAAGGCGGAAGACTTTTTGAGCCAGCGCACGGTAACGAACCTCACACCTGGTTCGCCAACGAGAGACAAGTGCACGACAGCGACTTACGTTCGTGTCTTCCTGGATCTGCCGAGAGGCTGGCGAGAGATCGTCCGTCGCGACGAGGCGGTGGTCAATGGCCTTGCGTAGGACGGCGTCGATCTGCGCGTTGGTCGGCAGGTAGCCGGCCTGGCACGCCTTGACGGCCTGGTGGACGGTCACAGGGTACGAACGAAGGGACGTCAGAGGTGCGCACGGCAAGGAGAAAGGAGCCGGAAGAGTGCAAGTAATCTCCGGTACCTCATAGATCATGAGCTTTCGCTTGACATCGCGGTCTGATGAGTCGAAGCAAAGCAAGGATCAGGGTCAATCGGTGGAGGAGGCGAAGGGGATCGAGCGCGCAGGTTGGCGGTCACGCACCCTGGTCCTCCTTGACCGAGGGGTGGGTCACGTCCAGAGGGGCAGGGTGCTCTGAGACGGCCTGGTGGGCCGGGGGGTTGATTGATGGCATCGTTCTTGGCGCTATGCTAGGTTGATAGGAGTGAAGGGGTGGTGGTGGAGGGCAGAGACCGCGATGGGAAGGACGTCATCCGCAGGGACGCCATGACAGGGGTTCGTTCTTCTTGCCGGCACTTGCGCGGGCGGCTAGGCGACCGCCCACCCACAAGACATGCTCACCGAGTACAGGGCGGGAGAGGGCAAGAGCTTCGCGCCCTGCTGGTGACTGTCTTGGACGCGTGAAGATCTAGGGCGAGAGGGTGACCATCAGGCGCGCCACCATCGCATTGTGTTGCGCGCCCCGACGGTGGCCGTGCACGAAGGGCTTCCTGCACGCCCAGGCGGCTGCCCACCTCATACCGTCGAGCTTCACCTGGCTCCTCAAGGAAGGAAGGCACTGGCCCGCGATGAGAGTATGCTGGCCGAAGAGTCCCCATCCGTCCTGGCTTGACGAGAAGGGTCTAGTGCGATGCGCTGGTCAGGGACGCTTTGCAGGGCACGGCCTCCCTTCGGCCCGGCCTGCGTCAACTCCCGCGTCTGCGCCCGCACCAGTTGCAAAATCCGAAGTCGATGCAACAGCCGTCAGCCTGCTTCCGATGCGCACCGCCCTCCGTCTTGTTAGCACAATCAAGGCAAACTGCACAGGCTTGGATTGGTCGTCGTGCTCTGGCCCTCACGAGGCGGGGGCAGTCGACGTCGGCATCATCGACAGAGGTGGCCGGAGTTTGAAAACCCCAGGGCGAAAACTCTCCCACCGTTCGCCCCGCGCGCGCGACCGCCCTGGCCGTGCCCTGACCTTGACGCCCACCTCCCCACCCCATCCTCCTTTCCTCACAACCTTTCCACAAAAAAACAACACTCAGCAAACATGTCCAAGGTCTACGTCGGTGAGTCGGCCCTTCTTTTGCTCGGCGTTCAGATCTCGCTCGAGCGGTTGTCAGGCAGCGGGTAGACGGGGCGAGCGGGAGATGGATCGGCTGGGCGAGATGCGCGATTGAGTCCAAGAGAGAGAAGGGTCATGCCTGGTCCCGTTGGATCTGGCACGACGGCCTCAAGGCCACTCTGCCCCGCTGACAGCAGCCGGTCAGGTCTCGTGCTTGGCTTGCCTAGACCTCGCGTCTGTGCGGACGGCGTCTGGCTGTAGCGTGCCGTGTCCTCGTTGCTGGCTGGTCTGATGGCGCCCGATGAAGGCAACAGCTCGCTGACGGCCTGGCCCCCCCCCGATCCTTCCTTCCCTCCGCTTCCATTGATGCTGCCCCCTTCGCCAACCAGGAAACCTCTCGTGGAACACCACTACCGACATCCTCTCGCAGGTGCGTCTTGTCTTTGCCTTTCGAGCTCATCCAACTTACTGCGGACCGAAGACTGACTTAATGGCTCTCTGTTTCACTGCTCCTTCCTTCAACCTCATCAGGCTTTCTCCAACTTCGGCCAGGTCACCGACGTTCGTTTCCTCCAGCCCTATTTGCTGTCTCTCGTGCATGCTTGTGGCTCGTGTCCCGCTGCGTGGCGCTCTTCATGCCTTCGCCACCCGCTCTTGCTAGCCTCGCTGTGCCGAGTCCAGTCTCCTGATCGCTCTTTGCTCTTTCTCACGCCTTCTTCCTCCTTGCTTCGGTCTGGACTCGACTCGCTTTCTCGGCGGCTTGGTTTGCTGTCTCGCGCTCCATCCTGTATCGCGCTCGCTGAACGATTTATCAACGCTCTTCAAAAAATCACGCCTTCCGGTTCCTTTGCCTCCGGATCCCGTCGCCTCGCCCTTTTGCCGCATTGCCGCGAATTTTGGGTCTCAATCTCGGACTGGTCTCTTACCGTCTCTCGCAAATGCGTGCTTCACCTGCATTCTGTCCTCGCAGTGCATCGTCATGACCGTACAGCCCCTCTCTTTTTTGCCCTGCCTTGTCTGGGCCTCTTCACTCACTGCCCTGATCCCTCTCGTCTTAACATGCAGGACCGTGAGACTGGCAAGTCCCGAGGATTCGGCTTCGTCGTGCGTCAGCTTTTAACCTTAACATGCTTTACCTGGACGGACGCCTTTTTCTGACAGGCCTGCGTGACATACGTTTGCCCAGACCTTCGCTTCCGAGCAGGAGGCCAACGGTGCCATCAACGGCCTCAACGACCAGGACCTTGACGGCCGACGCATCCGTGTCAACCTCGCCAACTCCAAGCCCTCCGGCGGCGGAGGCTACGGCGGAGGAGGCTACGGTGGCGGAGGAGGCTACGGCGGTGGAGGCTGTGAGTTCGAGTTCACTCTCTTGAGCCCCCTTGTTGCGCCGTGACGTCCCCATCCTCAGCCTTATGCCAATCTCTCGATCTGCGACCCTTCTCGACCCACTCCTACCTTCGGCCTCGTGTGAAAACCTATCTCTTCTTCGTCTCGCAAAGACGGAGGAGGATGTGCGTACCGGTTTCCGTTCGATGGACTGCCTGTCGATGCAAAGCGCGCATGACTGACAGTCTACCCACCCCCACTCCTTTCCCACTCATCTGTTGACTAGACGGTGGCGGAGGCTGTGCGTTCTGTCACCGCCACGTTTCGATTCCCCGCGAGGCACACGCTGACTTTCCATCTCTTCATCACTCGCAGACGGCGGACAGCAGGCCGGCGGCTACGGAGGAGGCTACCAGGCCGGTGGCCAGGGCGGCTGTGCGTTCTCTGTTCTTGCTCACTCGTCCTTTTTTTTCCTCTTCTGACGCTGACCTCTGCTTTCTTGCGTTTTCTTCACAGACGGCGGTCAGGCCTCGTACTCCGACGCCGGCTACGGCCAGCAGGGAGGTGCCGGCGGCTACGGCGGCCAGCAGGGCGGCTGTTCGTCCTTCCCTCTTGCCGAACCTCTGCCTCTCAGCTGTTGACTGACCAACCTCTTGTTCGTACCCGCAGACCCCCAGCAGGGTGGCTACCAGCAGGGCGGCCAGGGCTACTAAGGTGCGTCATCTGCCGCCTTGATCGGCGCGACCGATTCGTGCCCTCGCTGATATCCTTCCGCCATCCTTCAGCTCTCCCACCCCTTCCCAGTCTGCATCGCTTCCTTTTCCTTCTCTCCGCCCATCTCTCCCTCACAGCCAGATGCCTTTAAGTTTATGCCTTGAAAGCCGTGCCGACCTGCCCGCGCCGTCCTGTTGATCTCTCCCACGACTCCGTCATCGCTCCCGTCAACGTCTCTCTGCCCTCAAGTCTGCGCCTTCATGTCATCTTGCCTTCCCCTTCCCCTCCTCGACTCCGCTTTCTTCCCTCAAAGCTCCCTTTCTCCGTTCAGACGCCCCCTTCTCGTCCCCGTCCCCCTCCTGTACTCCTACACTTGGCGACTCGCGATTCAGAATCCATGACTTGGAAACAAGCCTTCGAACTCTCGCCTGTCATTCCAGAGTATCGCGTCAAGGTCGGGAGGCAGGCGGCATCGGATCCAGTGCGAAACGGCCGGCGGTAACGAGCGGCGATGACGCGTAAGAGCGTCTGCTCATGCGTCTTCTGGAATCGTCAGGACAATCTTGCCGCTGTTCTTGTTTGACTGCGAGCCAGCGCAAGTGGGCAGAAGAGGGCATCAGTCACGGCGTACTCCTGCTGGCTGAAACGAGGCCGAGGAAAGGCGACAGACCTCCATCATCTCGTGCGCCTCGCGCACGCGGTCCCAAGGGATGACGTCGTGGACCTTGACCTGGATCCCGCCGGCGCCCTCGCCCTTCATGAGCGGCAGGACCTCGCGCTCAAACGCCTCGAGCAACCGCTTCTGGTACGGCTCGTCTCGCGCGCGGAGAGTCGTCCCCTTGAGCGCGAGCCGCTTGTACAGGATCTTTGACAGGTCGAACTGCTCGACCGTGGGCCCCGACAAGCAGGCGAGGAACACGAGCCGGCCAGAAGGTGCGAGCGAGTCGATGTTGCGCGCGAAATAGTCCTTGCCAACAAAATCGACGATCTGCGACGCCGGGAGCGGAGTGGTCACTTGTCAGCTTGGTTTCTGTCTGCGGCGTCGGAAGTACGACGTCAGAAGGACTCACGACGTCGACGCCCTTGCCGTCTGTCTCCTTGGCGATGATTTCAGCGAAGTCCTCGGTCCGGTAGTTGATGCCCTTGGTCGGGGCGACGTCGAGGGCCTCGAGGAACGCAACCTTGTCGTCCGACCCGGCTGTCGTGAAGACGTGCGACGCGCCGAACGCGCGCGCAATCTGGTTGGCGGCAACGCCGACGCCAGACGCACCCGCATGGACGAGGACGGCCTCGCCCTGCTGGTACTCGCCGACGACTTTGAGCGCCTGGTATGCCGTCAGAAAATTCTCCGGGATGCCGGCACACTCGATGAAGGACAAGTGGGCCGGCTTGCGCAGGACCATGGCGGCCGAGACGGCGATGTACTCGGCGTACGCACCGCCGTACGCGAGTCCAAAGACCTCGTCGCCGACGGTCCATTTGGCGGCCGAGATGGTCTCGCCCGAAACCTCTTTTGGCTCGTCGTTGGCCTCGACTATCGTCCCGCTAAACTCGACGCCGAGGATCGGTCCCGCCTGCGGGGGGATGGGGCTGGCGACGGGGCGAGACGAGCGCGCAGCGTCAGGTCTTGCTCAGCGACCCTAGCTTGATACGACGAAGGCAGGGACAAAAGACGCACTATTTGCCCTCCCGCTGCAAGATGTCCATCCGGTTCAGGCCGAAGCAGGCGACCTGCAAGAGCGACGAGACGGAGAAGGGAGGTGCGTCAGCGAAGGCGACGCGCGCAGCGGGGCGTGTCGCTGACCAACGCAGCGGCAAGGGCAACCACAGTCAACGCACCTTGACGAGGACCTGGCCGGGCTTGAGCGTGGGCTTGTCGACCTCGCCGATGGACAGAGCCGAGGCGTCTCCCTTGCCACCCTTGATCTGGACGGCCTTCATCGTGGCGGGCATGCGAGTCGAAAATGCTGGGGTGGGGGGGTGGGGAAGAGCTGGGTCTACAGGAGAAGGCCGACGCGAGGGCGATGACTCGCTATAGGTCAGCCCCAGGCAATCCTTTCGAGGATGAAAGAGCGAAGGTCACGCACGGTCAAGTCTAGGTCCTGGCAAGAGCGAGATGAATGACTGGTGAAGGAAGTCGTCGAGGAGAGGGAGGGGCAGGGGTATTTCAGGGAGGCTTTACAGGCAGCGACGAGACGGGTGGAGGAGCAGCGCAACCGAGATGACGATCTGCCCGCCCGACGATCACGACCAGTCAGCAGCGGCCCAGTACCCACGACTCAGGACGCCCTCCCACACGGTATCCCATCCAGGTCCGTCATCCAGTCCGAGCGACCGCCCGCTGCCCTGCAGGTGACGCGACGAGAGGCTGACAGATCTCTCCGCTGGCTGCTGCCGCTGCTGACCCCTCGACCTCCGGCTCGCCCATAGCCGAGGACCTTGCCCCTCACCGATCATCCCCACCCAACCGCATCCGATCATGGCCTCGCCCAGCCGCTCGCGCACGTCGTCCAAGGAGACCAGTGCGGCCTCCAAGGAGCTTTACCAGGCGGCGTCCAATCATTTTCTCCACCGAGCGCACGCATCGGCGCTTGGCAGCCTGAGCCAGCTCTTCGGTCTGCTGCCGCCCGCTCCCGCCCAATCCTGGGCCATCGACCTGCCCGCCCGGACGCGAGCGGCTGAGCGCTGGCGGACCAAGGCGACCGAGCTCATGGTGACGGCCGAGGTCATGCTGTACAAGTCGACGACCGAAGGGACAGCGCATGACCCGCGCCGGACGGAGGAGCGCTACGCCGCGCTCGAGCGCCGGGCGGTCGACCTGTTCACGCCCTCGCCGCTCCCGCCGTCGGTCGTCTTGACGCTCTCGCGCGCGTGTGTCTCGCTCGGTCTGCCACTCGCGCTGGCGCGCCAGACGATCGAGGCCTGGCTGGCTACCATCGCTCCCGGCCTACTTCCGGGGCTGGCGGTCGCCGCCGACGATCACCCCGGTGAGCGATGGGTGCAGGAGGCAGCCCGCGGGTACGAGGAGACGATGGAGCACTACTGGGTTGAGACGAGCGAGGGCGAGGCCGCGCGCGAGGAGGCACGCAAGCTAATCGACTGGGATCAGGTAGTCCCGGCACAGAGTAAGCAGGTGCGAGGGCTCGTCTCTTCCTTCCTTCCCTAGCTGGTCCGACTCGGCCGGAGACATGCTGACGGGACCGTCCCTAATGCGTTCAACCGAAATCAGCGCATGCTCGCCCGCCTCGCCAACCCGCCGAGCCCGCCCTCGGCCGCGTCCGAGTCGCAGTCTTCTCTGCACAAGGCGTCCTCGGTCATCTCGCTCTCGTCCTTCGCGCCCTCGTCGCCCGAGGTCATCGAGGCCGACATCTCGGCGTCGTTCTCGTATCCTGAATCGGCGTCCGAGGCTGCCCAGCATGCGGTCGACGAGAATCGCGGCGGCGACGACGACGATGACAAAACGAACGGCGAGGCGCATGCTCGGACGCTCACCAACCGATCGGCCTACACAGGGTCGATGCCTGGCAGCCCGGCCCAGTCGTCGCGCGGGCTGTCGCCCTCCCCCCGGCCAGTGACCAAGGCGACGCTCATCACCAAGCTCGCGCGCTTCATCCCGCCGCTTGCCTTACCGCCATTCGCAGTCTTACTGTTTGCGCTTTTTGTGCTGCGCAGGGCACGAGCTCGGCGCATGGGCTGGCAGGCCCTGCTGCGAGAATGGGTCGTCACGGCCGCGAACGAGGTTGCGCTCGAGGTCGCAGGCCTCTGGCAGCTCGGCACGGCTCTGACGTACGTTTGAGCGCTCGCGGGTGCTTGCTCTCCCTACTATGATCGCATTGCATCTCGCGGGCAATGTCTGAAGACACGACTTGAAAGAGCAGGTCGCAGGCTCATGCATCGGAGCGCCGCATGGAAGGTGGTGGGCTTTGGGCGAAGTTGGCATCTGCCGCCTATCGCTTCTCGCGAACAAAGACTTGGAGCACAGCAAAGCTCAGCGAGAGCCAGAGGACGATCGTACCGACGAGCAGCGAGACGTCGGGCCACCAGAAGGCTTGCGAGCGGAAGCCAAATGTCGACAAAATGACGGCGCCGGGGACCTCGATATCGACTCCGTACTGCATGCGACGGAGAGAGCAGTGCAAGGTCAGTGCTTTGTCCTGGTCGTCGTTGTGGTCGAGGCAGGCAGTGCAAGGGGGACCGCGCGCGCCCGCGTGGGAACGCACCTTGTGGTCCTTGAGCTGGGTCGTGCGGAGCTCGTTGACGAGCAGGCCCTCGAACGCCGCATGGAAGAACGAAAGGTTCATGAGGACCCGGACGGGGAGCGACGATTGGTTGTAGTTCATGAGCAGGCCCCCAAAGAGCAAGCTGCGGGCGAGTGAGGAGCGCTCATCAGCCGAGAATGACGAAGGGACGGCCTGCCGCATGAACGAGACGCACTTGTAGAGCATGACGAGGCTGCCTGCGAGGCTCGCGAGGCCGTTGTTGGCAACCGCGACCGAGAGGAAAAGGACGACGCTCGCCGCCGCGAGATTGAACAGCACCAGGATGAGCAAGAATTTCCAGAACTCGACCAAATTGGGGACGAGGCCGACGAGGCCGTAGACGATGCAGCCGAGAATGAGCGACGGCACGAGCCGCAGTGGGACGATGTCGAACAGGACCTTGGAGAGGAAGTACGCGATTGGCGAGTAATAGCCATTGGCGCTGAGGGGAGGAGAAGTGGTCGGGGCGATGGAGATGAACTTAGAATCAGACGACCGCGGAAGGGGAGAGGTGCGTCACGACGGCGAAGGCGACTCACCGCTCGCGCATGAACAGCAGCCGCTCGTTGGCAAAGAGGCCGAGCGACGTGAGAGACGAGAACGCGAAGAGTGCCAAGATGAAGAAGAAGAGGCCGAGCCGATTCCTGCACGAAGAGCGAGGAGGCCATGATTAGTGACGCCGAAATGAACAAGGAAGGTGAAGCAGGAGGGTGACGAACTGGAATGAGCCAAGGTCAATGCCGATCTTGTGATACAGCGCCGCACACAGAAGGGCGACAACCATGGCCGTCAGATAGTGCCCTGCCATCAACATTGGGTTCCTGCGGTTCGTTCGAAGGTCAAGCAGACGTCAGCCTCTGAGCGGGAGGGCGATGGCGGAAGGGAGAGAGCAAGGAGGCGTACCGGTAAAGGTTCTTGAAAGCGCGACCGCTGAGGATTCGAAATTGGGTCCAGAAGCTGGCCCTGCGGTATCCAGTCGTGACGCCGCGCTCGTCCTGATCCCAGGCAGCCTCGTTGCCGCCTCCGCCGGATGGGCCGTGGCCGACCGCACGCGCGCCAGCAATCTCTGCCCGCACCGAGGCCGAAACCTGGCTGCGGTCGTACGCTGCGATGAGCGACGCGAGCTTCTCCGGCAGCTCGACCGAGGATTCCGTCGCTGACGGTGAAGAGATGCCGAGCAGCCGGGCAGCCTTGTCCTTGGATTTGGCGACGACCGACCTAGGTCGCTGGGCGGAGCCCGACGACTCATCATCTGATCCGACAGTGGCGTCGGCGGCAGGCGTCAAGCTAGCCGATGACGAGCTGGCGCCGTTACTGAAGCCATTCTCAGCGTCAAGGTGCGCGCCGTTGTTGCCGACCATGGCGGCAATGTCCTTGGTCGATGCCTTGCGATCCTTCGACGTCTGTTCTCCCGCAGCGCGCTGCGTCAAGTCGATCAGGAAATCGGCGATGTTGAACCCGGGCGGGCAGGGGTGACCGAGCGAGTCAAAGTAGTCCTGGCAGTCGGCGTATTCGCCAGAGTAGACAACGCGGCCCTTGGCGAGCAGGACCAGGCGGTCGAACAGGGCGACGATGTTGCTCCGCGGCTGATGAATCGTGAAGACGACGGTGCGGTTGTACTGCCGAGCGAGCGTAACGAGCGACTCGACGACATTGAAGGCGTTGAAGGCATCAAGACCTTCGGAAGGCGCGCAGCTCGGTAAGCAGAGGCGTCCAGGAGCCATAGAGCGGACAGTCCAAGACAAGAGAGGCTCACCACTGGTAGGCTCGTCGAGCAGCAGGACCGAAGGTGACGTGACGAGCTCGCAAGCAATTGACACCCTGCGCTTCTCTCCGCCAGAGATGGATCGTCGGCCTGCAGATTCACAGATCGAAGATGAATATCAGCCCAGAGCGCAAGGTACCAAAGCGATGAGTCGCACAAAGACGCACCAGCCTCGCCAATGCGTGAGTCCTTAATTCCGAGGATGCCGAGCTCCTGCATCGTCTCGAGCGTCCGGTACTTCTTGGCCTCCAGGCTCATGTCGCGCGGCAGCCGGAGCAGGGCTGAGTACAGTACCGTCTCGTACACGGTCAAGGTGCTCATGAGCGTATCCTCCTGGTCGACGAATCCGATGACGCGCTTGAACTCCTCGCCCTCGCTGTTCATGCGCCGACCGTTGACAAAGATGTCGCCGCCGACAGTGCCGCGCTTGAGCTTAAAGCCGAGGATGTCGAGCAGCGTCGACTTGCCTGCGCCAGACGCGCCCATGATGGCCATGATCTGGCCCGGCTTGACCGAGCCAGAGATGGACGAAAGGATGGGCTTGGCGCCGGCGCTGTACGTGACGTTTGAGAACTGCAGCGTCGCGGGCACGTGGTCCGACATGAGCTTGGCCGTCTCCTCAGCGGGCAGGCGGATCGAGCCGAAGCCGCCAGAGTGCTTGGGCGTGCGAGCGAGGTAGAAGAAAACTGCGGATCGGAGGTCCAGCGGGTGAGTTCCTTAGAAGAGTAGGGAGGGGCGTGGGAAGGAAAGACGTACTGAGGGCGCTGAGGAGGAGAACCAGACCAGCCCCTCCGACGCTGAGCAGGATCCAGCCCTTGTTGCTCGGTCGCTCAGGCCGCTGCGACAGTTAAGGGGAGAAGATGCTGTCAGTGTCATCGGGATCGCTGGGGTACCGATCAGCAGCGCAAACGGATGAAGCCGACGCACCTGGTAGCCCGGGACCTGCGTGTAGTGCAAGCACTCGCCGCTGTCGCACGACAGCGTGATGTACGGATCGCCGAAGACCGTATCAATCAGCTCGTTCATGGCAGGCTCCTTGAATTGGCAGCCCTTGCCGGTCGTGCACGCGAAGCTCCCCGGGCCGCGGACCTCCTGCTGGAGGAACTCGTCGATGTCTGCGGGCGGGCACGAAGACGGGAGGAGTAGTCGGGAGAAGAGATCAGCTCCAGATAGTCAGGAGGCCGCATCAAGAGACAGAGGGAGGCCTACTTACTGACGCTGCCATCCTGACCACAGAGCATGCGTCCGGGCACGCAATCGCACTGAATTTTTTGGCAGCTGTATTCGGTCACGTTGGCATCGTACGTGCTCCGGGTCTGCCAGTCGCACTCGGACAGAGCGCAGTAGAACGACTCGACCTGCTCGATCCAGAATTGGAATGCGCACGTCTTTTCGACGTCCGAAGACGCGTCGTTGTCGGCGGCGGCCGAACGCGAGAGCGAGCCGAGGTTGCTGGCGGCGGGACCAGCCGAGCAGGAGAATGTCACCTGGGGCTTCTTCTTGCCAAGCTCGCGGATGATAGCCGGGTCTAATGTGCACAAATAAAGTCAGCACTTGTGATGACAGAAGGTCGAGCGCGCCAGAGGGCGAAGACGTACTGGTAACGTCGCACATCTGGTAATTCTGAACGACGGCGTCGCCGCCCTTGTAGCACGTCATGTTGTCGCTGGGGAACTCGTCGTCGTCCACTGGGCCGGTCTCCCATCCTGGCAGACGAAAGTTGGCGCAGGCCTTGTCGGACTGGCAGGCTGCGAGGATGTGCGGAACGTCAGCCTCCCGCGCGCGTGACGAGTCGCGCGGATCGGGCGGAAAGTGGGAAAGCTCGCGCACTGTTGCAATTAATGCCTCCCCAGCCCTCGTCGCACTCGCACAGCTCGCCGGCCTTGCGCTGGTGCCGGTTTGGACCGTCCGAGAGCGAGTCGCAGACTGCAAAAGCGCCGGCAGGTCAGCGAGCAACTCGATCGGCTGGCCTGGGCTCGGCGCAAGCGAGAGAGAGGCAAGCGGGCAACGCACGGGGCGTGAGACAGTCGATGCCTCCAAAACCGGCGGGACACTTGCACTGGCCATCGAACTGGTTGCATTCGCCGAACTGCCATCAGTGGAGAGAGGAACAGGCATCAGTGTGAGAGACTGAGGCACGCAGGCAAGAGCTCGACCAGAGAAGCGATGGTAGGGCCGCACCTGCCCGCAGTTGAACTTTGGCAGCAGGCAGTTGAAGCACTCGCAATCGTCTTTACCGTCCCGGCCTGCGGAGAACAAGAAAAACAAGCATCGGTCAATTCAGAGCCCTCGGACCGCAGAGCAGGTCGGCAGAGGGACGCACCAGGAGGGGCGAGCTATCGGGCCGGGAGGAAAGCGAGGTGTCAGCTCGGAGATGGCCACCCACCACCACCGGCGGGATCGGAGGGGGGACGGGTAATACGCACTTCATCGACGGCCCAGCCGCCGTCCGCCCAAGCGCTGATTGGGGCCTGATCATTCGAGCTGCCGAACAGCCGGATCGCTGGCGACGAGAGATTGAGCTTGGGGGCCGTGGTGGTGGAGGAGATCGGCACGGCTAGGAGCAGGAGCGAGAGCCAGGGCAGGAGCCGGCGCCGGGTTGGCGCGGCTGCCGAGGCCATGGTCGTGGAGGAAGTTGGAGAAGGAAGGCGGCGGGACGGGTCGCCGAGTGGGAAGATTGAGGATCGAGCTGCTGTCGGGGAGGAGGGGAAGAGAGGCCGGTGGTGGTGGGGGGAGGGGGGGGGGGTCGCAGGGCTGAGCGCAGAGCAGTCTCGGCCGGTCGGTCGCTCTTGGCCGCCTTGGGCTCGCGCGCGAGGCCTGCAGGTGCAGCGTGGCCTGACGACGGCGTCAGAACTCTGCGCGAGCGGCACCCCCTTCGACTGCAAATCTCAACGCTCGCGCTCCCGACAGGGCCTTGCAGCGGGCAATGAAGGCTGACCAACGCGCTCGACGAGGCAGAGAAAGAAAAGACGTCATGGGTAGTGAGGGGTCCGGCCCGAAACGGCGACGCTCCAGACCGAGTCTCGCCCACAAACGTCCTCCCTCCTTCGGTACAGCTGAACGCCGACAGCCACCAAGAAAGATCTACGAGCTGAGACGCATTAGGCGTAGGTCTTCTTAATGGCGTGAGCGAGGTGCGCGGAGTGGGCGTCCTGTCAAGCAAAAGGAGGCCGAGCGCAGTGAGGCAGGGTCAGAACAGAGAATGATGGCAGAGCGACGGCAGCGACAGCAATCTCAGGGACGCACGTAGGGGGTGGCGCCGGGGGCAATCTCGCGCCAGAGGTCCGGGGTAAGGATCTGGTACGACTTGGCGAGGGCGACGAAGGTGGCCTTCATGAAGTTGGACGTCGTGGCGGTGCTGCCCTTGGACTGGGTGTAGCAGTCCTGGACACCGGCCATCTGCAGCAGGCGCTTGGAGGCCGGGGCGGCGACGATGCCGGTACCGCGGGGGGCGGGGATGAGACGGCACATGACGGAACCGCACTTGCCAGAGACCTTCATGGGGATGGTGTGCGGCTCGGCA